>JARKHS020000089.1:0-93594 GCA_030143305.2 Amblyomma americanum
CTAATACCCCTGTCACACGGGACTTCTCGGCATTTGCCGTAAAGTTGTCTTATTGCACTAAAGAAGGAAAACCGAAAAGGAGCAGCGACGCTGCTACACGGCAAATCTAAAGGAGCTAGAACGCGGCCTCCGTGAATGCCAAAAGTCACCGCTGTGTGTGAAGCGGCGCTAGTAACATTATGAAATTAAAGCAGACGGTGGCACTTCAGCTAAGAGTGCTTTCGTTTATGTTGGAAAAAGTAGCTATCACGATAATAAACGAGCGTTCTGACGGTGAGAAACAGGTATTTTGAAACAAAGTTTTTTTGTTTTTTTTTTCATAGTTCTCGGTCCGACCACGGTAGGCGCACTTTTCCGTTCGGTTCCTCGTTGTGTTCGAGAAGCGTGCTTTGTTGCTTGTGTCTTTGTGCACACAAGCAAACTCAAAACACGCACACAACAAAGAGCAAACGAAGAAAAAACAGCAAAGCGAGATGCGCAAGCACGTGTGTGTCGATGCGGCTGCTGAAAAGCGTTCAAGTCCTTTCTTAGCAGTGTGGATGTCTTTAGTCAGAGCCTCCTCTACGGTTAAGTGCACTGTAACGCAAAATTAACCATTGAATAAGATAAATTAGATATTTTTTCACGGTTTCAAATTAAAATTGCGTCAATTTTTTATTCTTTGAACTCGCTAGCTGGCGCTGCCGTCTGGGTTGCTCCTTTAAGCAACATTAGGACCGCTGTCGGCCGCCTTTATTGCTACGGACCTTTATCGCAAAGGTCTCGACGCTTTGCCGTGTAGATGCGCGTCACGCGCCTTTGGGGCAAAGGACCTTAATTTCTAAGGCCTTACAAGTGCCCGTGTGACAGGGGTATAACACGGCCAAGCGTCACAAGGTTAAGCGCAGCTGGTGTATACTCACAGACGTTGCACTTGCTGCGCGGCTTGGTTCCGGCCATGACAACCAGCGTGGTGGCCACGGCCTCCCGCTCCTCGGCGCTCACCACGCACGTGTAGCTGCCGGCCAGGTCGGAGTGCATGCGCCGGATCCACAGCGTGCTCGGAGAGACCAGGTACAGGTGCGGAAGGGGCATGCTGCCGTTGAGCACCGTCTCGTTCTTCAGCCTGCGCACATGTTTGCCAAAGCAGTGAGCGACAAAGGTTCAAGCGCCGACGGCGATGCAGTCGCACATCAGTTAGCGAATACAGTCGAACGTCGTTATAAGGAAACGGTTTATAACGAAATAATGTATATAACGAAGGAGCGACGATTCCGCTCGGAAGCTCGGTCAACACGGCCTATAACGAGAAGCTACGACTGTAACGAAGTAATCGCCGGGCCCCTTCGACTTCGTTACAACGAGGTTCTACTGTATTTTTATTTATGTACATTGATTCCACTCTCCCTGTTTGATCTTGACCAGTGTGAGAGCAAATAAAAGAAGACTCCGCTAATGACTGGTTACTTTATTTCCAGTTTCTCAATCATGGCAAAGTGAAGGAAAAGAGAAGGCAGTGATTTGCTTCATCTCAACTTTCCGTAGCCAGCATGCTTTGTACTTTTATATGGGTGATATTGGCCCACCATTCTGCTTTGCTTCATTTACTTGTTAATATCTGCAGCATTACTGCTTTAATAATAATAATAATTGGTTTTTGTGGAAAGGAAATGGCGCGGTATCTGTCTCATATATCGTTGGACACCTGAACCGCGCCGTAAGGGAAGGGATAAAGGAGGGAGTGAAATAAGAAAGAGGTGCCGTAGTGGAGGGCACCGGAATAATTTCGACCACCTGGGGATCTTTAACGTGCACTGCATCGCACAGCACACGGGCGCCTTAACGTTTTTCCTCCATAAAAACGCAGCCGCCGCGGTCGGGTTCGAACCCGGGAACTCCGGATCAGTAGTCGAGCGCCCTAACCACTGAGCCACCGCGGTGGGGCGCATTATTGCTTTCGTTAGCTGGTTCGGGCTAACAACGTACTCTTGCAAACATGTTTGGCTTGGAAGTTTTGTCTGGGTTGTAGCGGCAAATGCAGTAATAGTTAATACATAGCCCTGTTCTTTCGGTGAGCTCGCATACTGAGTACTACAATACGCTGACGTCGGGTGCATCATTTTCTCAATAGTTTACTTGACTGAGTACAAGCTCTGTTTCGGGGAGTGACACGTACCACTTGACGCTGGCCCCCGGCACCTTGGGGACGCACTTGAGGATCCTCTGGTCGTCGCTCGCCACCGTCTCGTCGGGGGAGATCTCCTCGATGAGCTCACGAGCCGGAACCAGAGCATTCTTCCGCATGATCACGGTCTTGGCGTCTTCCACCTCGGGCTTGTTTTCTGCGAAAAAAATGGCGGTGGTTTAGCGCTGGTTAAGCCTGGAGTGACGCGATAGCTGCAGCCGGCCGAGTGGAACTTGGTCACGTGACCAACCACGTGACGAACCACATGATCAGCCGCGCCGCCGGCAGCTGCTCCGCACCATGTGACCAACCACGTGACAGCGTGGCGGCGCCGCCACAAGGTTGCGCGCTGCCATAGGGTAGAACGCCGCCATAGGGTGGAACGCCGCCACAGGGCGGCGGCGTTTCACCCTATGGCAGGAAGAAAGAGGTGCCGTAGTGGAGGTCTCCGGAACAATTACGACCACCTGGGAATCTTTAACCACCCCGGTCGGGTTCTAACCCGGGTAACCGCTGCAGTTAAAATAAATCCAAGCCTTTCCAACCCTCCTCAGCTGCCAACTTGTTCAGTTCATAGCTGTGGAAGTCGGCAACCAAGAATTTATCAATGCGCTAATTCATGCTCTTTCTTCAGCCAATCCTGTCCGCGTGCATCGGTGCAGATAACTATCGCCTGTATTAAAAAGTTAGAATTTGGCTTTTTTCCAATAATTAGTGGTTAGGGCGCTCGGGTACTGATCCGTAGTTCCCGGGTTCGAACCCGACCGCGGCGGCTGCGTTTTTATGGAGGCAAAACGTTAAAGGCGCTCGTGTGCTGTGTGATGTCAGTGCACGTTAAAGACCCCCAGGTGGTCGAAATTATTCCGGAGCCCTCCACTACGGCACCTCTTTCTTCCTTTCTTCTTTCACTCCCTCCTTTATCCCTTCCCTTACGGCGCGGTTCAGGTGTCCAACGATATATGAGACAGATATTGCGCCATTTCCTTTCCCCAAAAAACCAGTTATTATTAATGATCACCTCAGCGCAGAGAAAAGGCAAGAAAAGTAGGCCACACGGCCAGCCTCATCTGAGGAATGACGCCGTATCCTGTGCCCGTCGTAAAACGGGCCATCTGTGCGTGCCTTATCAATTACCGCGCTCTGCTTGCTAAACTCGCCAGCCGCCATGCCACCCGCCGGTTCGTCAGTCCGTTTGCGCGTGCTTCGTATCCACACTTACCGGGCGGAGCAACAAGGTAGAAGTTTGCGAAGAATCCTCGGAACTCGGAGAAGTTGTCGCTGTAGAACTTGAGCCGCATGCGATTCTCCGATGTGACCAGCTCCTTCATTTCACCCTTGTCGCCGCACAGTCGGCCCAGGGAGCGCCACCCTAAGGAACAACCGAGAATAGATGTGACGTAATTGAGAGAAGCTCAAGCTTATAGTATCCTAGCGGAAATAGGAAAAAAATTGCGTGTGCAGGGCATGTAAGGTGGTGAACAGGTAATGGATGGTCTATTATAGCCACAGAGTGAACTCAGGGGCTACGTCAGCGTGACCGGGCGGCCAAAACGGCAGGGAGTGAGGTAAGCAGATGAGATGAGGATATGTGAGGGGATATGGTGACCGCGTCTCGCACAGGACAGGGATAGTTGCAAAACATAAATAGACGCCTTTGTACTGCTGTGAATGCAATCACGCTGATGACGCCGGGGATGATGTAATGTCACAGCAAACTGTTTACTGAAGGCATCACCGGACGCGTCGATATTTTATGTAAACCAGAATATATTCTACCTCGCTCTTCTGTGATAAGCGCGGAGAGCCTTCCAGGTCGTAATGTGAGCCGTGCAGGCCGATGAAAAACTTTGTTCGCAGTTTGTGGCGTAACTTCGGTACCTGCACTGCAGAGCTCTCGCGGATAACAGCCCAGGTTCAAATCCACCTGAATAACCATAAAGACAAACCATGTCTTTGAAAGCGTACAATGTGTGCAATCAGTAACGAATGAAACGCGAACAGGAAAACTTTGTTGGAAGAGGAAAACGCCACATATTAGCTCCAGGAGGAAATACAACCTTCGAAGTGAAATTACCCTTCGCTAGTATTGAGCTTCCCGTTGCTAAGAGTTTTTTTATTTTACTGTTCGTGGCTCAACTCTCTAATTGTTCGCGTTTCATTTCTTGCTGGCAGTACATACAGTACACAAAGTCACGTATAGCGAACACCACGCACAGGGCCATATAGGGCAGAAGGACATGCTTTCCATATTATGCAGGTGTGCTTGGAAGAATGGAAAGAGGAAGAAATAGTACACGAAAAACTGGAAGATCTCCCCGCTGAATTCAGGGGTTTCTATTGGCGATCGGTGGGAACTCATCTGGGCATCAGTTGCATCCAGTTGTTTCGCGCAAGTATGCCTGTAAACTTGTTCTTTAATATTTCACTCAGCATGTTTCCCACATGACATTACTCACTCTACTACGCAAATGTGTCCTGGCGTCCTTAAGCGCTGCTCTCATCAGCTCCCTCCATAACTTGTAGGGCTTTCTAACGTCCTGCTCCCTTTCCAAGAAGCCATATACAACACCCGCAGTTTCTGCCGCGCAAGTAACTGCCTTGTTTGCCTTGCAGTTATGGCGCAGTTTGCACTTGCTTCCACTGTTCCTTTCATGCGCTTTTTTTTTGCTTATTTGGCCCCCAGGAAGGGCATATAAGGCATTTTTCCCCCGCACGCGACACGAAGAAAAGCCGGGAAGGGGGGGGGGTCTTCTGCTTCTCTCCATTAGGCCTCGAGCCTCCAATGTTTCCCTTTTGAAAAGTAGCAGCAGCAGCTTCTTCTCTTCCTTGATGGCCGTTCGGGCCTGTCCGATCTTTTATATTCAATCATTGCCGCGGAGAGCACGGGGCCAACTCAAGCGCGGAAACGCTCCTTCGCCGCTGTTATCTCTCTCGCCTCACGCAAGGGTCGTTTTTTCCCCGGACCGTTTTGTAAATGCGCAGCTCGTCCTCATCGACGTGCGTATTCGAGCCCTTCTTACAGCAGGTTGCATGCACTTTTCGAAACCGCTTGCGGTTTTTTTTTTCTCTGTGCCCGCTTTGCTTAGCTTATACACGTATGGTCGATGTGCTTGATTCTTGCGCGTTCTGTCTCCGTCTCGACGGGCTCCTGGGAATTCCCGGGCAACTGGACAGCGAGGCCTTTTCAGGGGGAAATTAAATATTGAAGTCTATGCTGCGTATTGAAACGGACGCGTAACGCGTAGTGTTTATCTTCTTTGGCAACCTTTTGAACGACTCGCTAAACGAAAAAATTGGTCTATTGATTTGAAGCATCACTTGTAACACAATGGGTGGTCCATCGTTCAGACAGTTCGTTGACAGAACGAGTGTTGTTTCTGCGTTGTTTTCTGAAACCACGCTCTCAGCGAAGACCATAAAAACGCACTACGGACTTCAGTTTATGTAGGCAGTGTTCATTATGACTCAGTTTTTCATGCTTTCGCTTACTTTTATTTATTTTTAACGCAGTTTTTACATGTGTAGCTTGCCGGCCAACTGTGCGAGTGGATTACATGTAGCATAGCTACGACGTTCAGCGAATCACTCCTGCCACAAGTTAGGCCTGTCTAATAGTGAAACCCCACGCGTACCCCATACCTGTCCAGTGAGTACATTCAAACCAGTCCGCATAATAACTAACTTTTTTTCCTTTATTCGACGAGTCCTGAGTGGCAAAGCTATAGCTTAGGGTCCCTCTCAGCGGCATCCGCTAGGCCACTTATGGGGTTCCAGAGCACCGATCACTGTGCCGTTCGCATCAGCTGCTCCTGTAGTTCCGAGCATCCACATACACGTAAGGAGCGCTGTACTGCGCAGTGTTTGTGAAGCGTTGGAGCTCCAAGAGCACTCCCACAAGTGCTAGAATCACTGCTCGGAATTGTGCTCGTATCGCAAGCGTAATGATTTCAATGCTTCTGACAAAGACCCAACTTTCTGCATTCTGCTCTGTGAACGCAAAGAAGAATTAATGCATGTACCGCAATTAGAAGCTTGTTGAGAGAGTTCTCTATTCAGCGAGTTCGTTATTGTGCGCTCGTGGTGGTAATTAGTGCCCACTCTTGTCCCGTTTTGGTTTCGAGCTGTTTAACAGGCATGCAGCGGCAAAGCGTCGACGGTTAGTTCTCAAGTGCTCCGCAGAGGCGCTCTGTGAAGGCTCGCGTGGCGCGCTGATACGTCACACGTTTTGCCAACGCGCGAAGGAGGGAGAGAACGCCGAGAAATGACGTTGGCAAAACGTAGCGGTATCCCGGCCACGTATGCTAAGCAGCGTCATCGGTCACCGCATAGTTACAACAAACGCCGACAGGAGCCGAGTGGCACCATAGCACCGGGTGTCACCACTCAAGAGAACTTATCACACAGGTGTGGTGCAACCCTCTACGTGCCCTGTTTGCTTCAGGCATCAGCGGGTGGTCCAAGTGCTCTACGCAGTCTGGTTCCCCCTACGTTGAGAGTCGGTGCGAGACAGTTGTTTCGCCATCTTGGCATCGATCTCCACAAGGAGGTTACGACCCGTTTACGATGTCCCTGCTTAGGCCGGGCAAGAGTCGAGTGGTTGCAATGTCTGAACCCACACATACACATGTGCTGTCGATTGAGTGTATCTAAGCGGTCTTGAATCCGCTCGCCTGCGTTAAGCCGGTTATTTCATTCAACGGGTAGACTGCGTTGGTGCTAACGTCTCAGCAAAGTCGCACATATTTAAGCATATAGCTCACATATCTATTATTTATTGCTTCCTTTCAAGCGTTCTAGCGCGCCAGCAAGACCTCATACTACAACCTGAAGCCGCGTTGTCATGGGCAGCCGATGGTCGCGGCCTTGGTAAGCGAAGAAATGCTTCCAAAGGTGCTCAGGGAGGCGCTAGTCAGCGGGAAAGTGTACAGGTTAACGCCGGAAGCCAAAAATGGCGATTTTAGTTCGTCTGCTCCTTTTGCGCGTTTAACACACATTCCACTGGGACTTCAATGGCTAGGCACCCTGTATTTTACCAAACCGTTTCTCCTGACCAACGAAGAGATGGTTCAATGGCCTCTCTAAAGCAGTCGTTCGCTTTTGTTTTTCTTTATTTGTAACCGATGCCGCAACGCCTAAACACTGACCACTAAGGTATGTAACGGTGTATGATATATGGGCCTTGACGTTCCAAAACGACACGTGGCCTATGTGGACGCCATATTGGACGGCTCCGGATTAATTTAGACCACCCGGGGTTCTTTAACGTGCGTTTACCTCGTACAGCACTCGGGCGCCCTGCATTTTGCCTCCATAGAAAGGCGGCCTTCGGGGCTGAGCTTGTACCTGCGTCCGGCCCCTGGCTCAGCAGTCAAGTGCCCTAACCACTGATCCACTGCAGCCAGACTGACTGCTGTGAATAAGGCTCACTAGCAGGGAAGACATTCGCCTATAGAACCGTGGAATTCGAAAATGCCGAAAGTAGGATAAGAAGACAATGAGGCCGAAAGATTAAAAAAAATGGCAATGGCTTAGCTCGGCTATGCCAGGATATACGCAGCGAAAGCTAAGGCATAGCCTGGTTAGCCTCGGTTAATCTTGATTACAAGTCCAGGTTAGTCTGGTTGTCTGACTAGTTGTTGTCACGTGGTTCGTCACGCGGTTGGTCGCGTGACCAGTCACGTGGTTGGTCACGTGGTGCGGTGCGACCACGGTGAGAATGCGAGTTCGTGGCCAATGTAGCTTTCGCTACAAAATGAAGTTCATGGAAGCACGTACGAACGCGATGTCGCAGAAGGCTGTCAACACTGTAAACCACAGCGTGTCACCCAAATGGTCGAAATTATTCCGGAGCCCTCCACTACGGCACCTCTTTCTTCCTTTCTTCTTTCACTCCCTCCTTTATCCCTTTCCTTACGGCGCGGTTCAGGTGTCCGCCGATATATGAGACAGATACTGCGCCATTTCCTTTCCCCAAAAACCAATTATTATTATTATTATTGTTACGTACCTCCATCGTTTCCGTCCCAGACCTCGACGAAGTCGAACGTGCAGTTGGCGTCCGGCTCGAGTGAGAAGTCGACGAACTTGAGCGCCACCTTTGACTCCCGCGGGGCCTCCAGGTCGACCAGGCAGTGCGCCGACGACGGATACCGGTTCGGGTAGTTGGGCGTCGCCACGGTGCCGTTCTCGGCGTCCGACGCAACGACACAGCCTGCACAGAGAGCACGGGACACCCCATTGCATCCCACCGCACGACATCGCCAGCTGCACTACCCTTATAAAAATTGTTTATAGACTTTCTACACACCTCTTAGAGACTCTGTTGCTTTCTCATAGATACTTCGTTTTGTCTATTAATAATCTAAATAATAACGCAGCGCTGGCCTAGTCGCTTGAGCATCCGCCTCGCATGCGGGAGGTGCGGGGTTCGATTCACAGTGCCGCCGGGTACCCACCCGGTGATACAATGGGTACAAGCTTCCCCTGGCCTGGTGCTCGGCTTATTCAGGGTTTGAAATGCTTTGGAAAATGGGTCTTTGACCCCACCTTGAGTACAAGAAAAAACATTGTGTCATGGCGCTCTTTGGCCATAGGTGCCTTTGCGCCATAAAAATTCATGATCATCGTCAGCTTCATCGTAATCTAAATAATGTCTGCGGGCAAAAGTCTTCTAAAAGTGTATTGCAGTGTAGTGTAAAGAGGGCACCACCACCTCAATTCACTGGCTTTCCCCCTATAAAAATGGTATGCCGACTTTCTACAGACTTCTTATAGACTCTATTGCTTTCTTATAGGTACTTCATTTTGTCTCGTCATAATCCAAAGGATGTCTATAGGCACAAGTCTGCTAAAAGTGTATGGTCATAAATCTATAGATTGTCTATAGACTAGTCTATGGGATATGTCAATAGAAACTCTCCAGACTTTATAGACAACACTCTATAGACAGTCTACAAACTGTCTGAAGAAATGTTTTCAAGGGTGCCCACCCGATCGCTACCGTCTCGATCAAGCAAGTCAGTAAGTAGTTAACCCCATTGTACAGTCAAGTAATAGTTTGTTGCAGGTGTTGGTGAAAAAAAATCGCCCAAAATGTGCGTTTCAGCTTCCTACGAAACAGGCATTCCATGTACCGTTTTGCCTTCTCTTTTTTGTTGTAAACTTCTTTGTGGTTTGAAATAACTCTCACTTCATTCTTCATTCCCAAATGCCGCACGTGCCGTTCTTCGTGCATTTACCTTTGTGTACTTCTGACGACTGCGCAGGACGTCACTTTTCAGCTGCGGTGTGCGTTTCCAAATAAACTTCAAGGTTGCTATTGTCGGGTACAACTCGAGAATGAAGCCACAAATGCCCGACAAATGTGGTCCTCCAACTGATGGCATCCACCTATTCTCATGACGTCACGGTCAACCCCCTTTTGCTTACTTCCATAAAAGCGCAGGTGTCTGGAAGGTGCAAGGCAGTTGACAGCGAACCCTTGACAACAGGAAGATGTCATCGTTTGGACGACCTACATTCTGTTGTCCTTAACTTAAGCTGAACCTTTTTCGTGGAGGCTAACGAAAAGGGTTCAGGTTATGTTAAGGACAACACAGCGAGCTATGGAAAGAAAAATTATAGCTGTAACATTAACAGAAAGGAAGCGGGCGGAGTTGGTGAGAGAACAAACGCGGGTTAATGACATCCTAGTCGAAATCAAGAGGAAGAAATGGGCTTGGGCAGAGCATGTAATGCGAAGGCAAGATAACCGCTTGTCCTTAAGGGTAACGGAGTGGATTCCAAGAGAAGAGAAGCGTAGCAGGTTCGGCAGAAAGTTAGGTGGGCTGATGAGATTAAGAAGTTTGCGAGGATACGGTGGTCACAGCTGGCAACCCTACTGAAAAATGTATACAGGCTTGAACGGGTCAGCAAATAGGATTATGGCACATTTGGTTTGACTTTATAGGATGGACGTCCTAAACCGGCTCAGTCTATGAGGAACGCCGTAGTGGAGGGCTCCGGATAATTTCGACCACCTAGGGTTCTTAACTGGCATTAAGAATGCACAGTACATGGAATGTTCACATTTTTCCTCCATCGAAGTGCTACCGTAGTGGGCGGGTTCAAACCCACGACTTGCATGCACTGTGTGATGTGAGTGCACGGTAATTAACCATGGGTAATGGTAGTTATACGGAGCCCTCCACTAAGGAGTCACTCAAGGGCTGAATCGCTTTGGAAGCTTCATCCTAAAATGTTAAACGAAATGTGCCATAATCCTATTTGTCTCCTATTCAAACCTGTACACATTTTTCAATAGGGAAAGGACAGGGTTAATTGGGAAGATTTGCCCTGCATTGGGCGTAGTCAGGCTGATGATGATGATGGTGATGATCACATTGTACGGCATTTCTTTTTTTGTTCTCAAGCTGTGTTCGAAAATTATAGCGCTAGCTCGGTCCTTTTTACTTACCGTCTGCCTCCCCCGCCCTTGAAAAGGTATTCCGTGTTCGCCTAACACTTAATTGTCCACTGGCAACGGTAATCGTCTCAAACATTGAAGTAAAGACCGAGGGTTCCTGATTTCAAACATTCTATACGTATTTTTTCGATAAATCACAAAATACCAGGAGCGTTTAACAGCAAATCAATGAAAGAAGTTTTGTAACTCAAGCTTAAAATAACTGCCATAGTAAAAGTGAAGCTTGGACAGAAACTGCAACTGAATAGAGCGGTTAAGCACAAGTCTTCGGATAATACAGGCAGTAGCTAGTTTGCAATTCATGCCTAACTTTTCCGCCCCTTGAAATAGTTCGTGATGCATTTCAAGTACACCCATTTGATTGTACTCCTGTAACGCGATAATTTTCCCACTGTACGTTACGCGAAACTGAGGATGAGGAGAGTGTTTGAAGGAACATCGGGAATTTGACTGCCTTTCTGCGCCACCTGTGCCAGATATGCGAAGTAGAACCACGATTGTCGTTCACTGCGCCCTACGTGGTACTTTGCCACGCTGTAGGGTATTCCAGGTGAGGAGTAATTCGGACTAATCCCAGGCTCCAAGGTCCGTGTTTCTGGAGTTCCAGGGCTCTATCTCAAGGTCGGAAATTGAAAACTAAAAGTAATGAAAGAAGACGTTTTGCAACTGCCTTCCATGGAAAATCCTCAAGGTGAAACGCGTTTGCGCGAGGCAATAATTAAGGGAAGATCGTCTTCCGGTGCACCCGTTTGCTAATGGTTGGGGCAAACCTGAAGCCTCGACCACTGCTTGCACTTTTCATACTGGTTATGCTTCTTCGAAGACAGCTCCACGCCTTTAACAGCTGCGTAGAGGAATTTTTTGTGCGGCCTTTTTTGGTGCGCAAAACTCTGTGGCCGGGTTTTTCAGCGCATCGGATTCGCTGGAGAGATGATGGGGGAGGGGCACACGCCGAAGCAGTCACCACTTTACCCTTCAGGGAGCGTGCATCTGCCGAAAATTCCGTCCAACGGAGACAACGATACATTACTGTGTGTTGAATTCTCTGCAATTTGTTGAGCAATATTTGGTACAATGAAAACCGTTTAATGTTTCATGCCATTCTAGCGACTAAAGATGTTCGTTGGGTGGCTCCACCTGTTGTCAAGTCGGTACTCTATCTAGTCGACGACGCTCCTCAAATGCGAAGACATCGCTCTCTCGAATATGGGGCTCTCAAAGCTATGCCTTGCACATGTCCAACATTCTTGGACAAAATTTTTTTAATACTGGGACAAAATTTTGAAGATGCTGTTCTGAAAATATTGAAGATGGCGGTTCATTTTATAATGCAAGGTAGAGAATGACCTTCTGCATATAAGGCGATTAACCCATTACGCTATTGCGCTATACCCATAAGGCGAAGCTTAAGTGCCTCCACCAATGTTTTTATATTTTTTTCTGATTTTAATTTTTTTAATTTTCTTTCACGAATATTGGTTTTCTTTTTTAAGAGGCGATAATCCCTCTCCTTTTCGAAAATGACTGCAACGGAGTTAACTGGCGCATTTATCCTTGCGCTAACCCGTTTTGTGGGCAGAGCAAGCAGCGCACGCGAGTGTGTGAACGCGTGAGAATTGTCGGAAAAAATCTTTGCTGGTAACCTGACTTACAGAATTCAGCCAGCTTCAACCATATGTTCGTACTAAGCAGTAGTCTAGTTTAATCATATTTTTTTAATGACTCATGTTCGTCTATTCTTTACTATTGTGAGAGCTACAGTGCACTGGTGCATAATATTTGGCCCGCTCTTTCACTATGTTTGCTTCCACACAAAGACAAAGATTAATCCTGGCATGAGTTCTGACAAACTCAGGCTAAATAAGCAGCACTAAGCCACTTCTTACATGAGCAGTAGCCTCAACAAGAGCTAAAATATGCGCTGATATTTTGGACAGAGACGAACAAAAAACGTGGCTCAAAAGTAGCTTTCCCTGCCACATCATTTCTTGCTCGTCTCAGTGTGAAACATCACCGCTAACAATGACTTTTCCAGACCTGAACGAATTCGCCCAGTGGCATGTCTTGTTAACTATCCGTACGAAGAGACACTTTTTGGATCTGGCAATATACTGTTCAAAAGGCATTTCGAGTTAACTTACCTCAGTGCATGGCTCACAACTTTTGGTGTTGCGAACGTTTCCTCCGCATTAGTGACCCATTTGAAGGCATTTAACACCCCACCTAGTTCTGATAATGATTATGGATTTTTATGGCGCAAGGTCTGTTTCTTCTACTCAAGGTGGGGGTTAAATACCCATTTCAAAAACATTTCACCCTAAATAATCCGAGCACCAGGCCAAGGGAAGCTTGAACCCAATGTATCGCCGGTGGGTGTCCGACGGCACTGGGGATCGAACCCCGCACCTCCCGAGTGCAAGGCGGATGCTCAGACCACTAGGCCACCGCTGCTGTCCCCACCTAGTACTGAAGTTATAGAAGTTAAGCGTGTCTTCGATGCTAATGAGTCTTTCGCATCAGTGTAGAGGTTTCGTCACCAGAAAGTAGCCTCATTGTTGACGTCATTAACATGCGGTCATCGTCCTGATCTTCTTTACCTTTTCTTTTTTTGCTTTTAAAGCGAGACGCACTTTACGATTTAAGGCGTCGTATAGAATACCAAAGAAAGCCTCAACCGTTGACGCAACAACGGTCGGCCCTGTATGTGGCTTCCCCGACCAAGCAGGCCAGCGTCGCTCACCTCCGTCATGGCTGACCTTGATGCCGCCGCTGTTGCTCTCGTACTCGAGCAGGAAGCCCCGGTTGCTGAGCAGGTCGTCAGACTTGAAGTGTACAAGCACGCTGCTGCTGGTGGAGCGCAGTATCCGCTTCTGGGAGTCCCCGCAGAAGCGGCCGAACGAGGGGGAATCTGGCAAAGAAAGCAACATCATTACGGGCTCGTGAAAGGTCTGTCGCGTTACACCGGTGCTACGGGACTCGAGTCGGGCGCAAACTTGAACAAGGGGACAAAGGAAAGTGTGACCTGCGTTTGGGCGAGAGGGCTTGTCCTCGTCTTCACCGCGAACAGGAAGGGCTGGCGTGATCATTAAAAGAACGTTGCAGGCAAATTCAGGTTTACCTACATCTATGCACCCGAAACATGAAGCAGTAAAAAGGAGAGTAAACTGTCCTCTTTCGCACACCCTTTTATAAAAGGGAGTGCGCTAGAGGACAGATTACTCCCTATTTATTCCTTTTTGTTTAGAGTGTATACACTCTGTATACAGTCTTTGTTTAACGTGTATACACTCTATTTTAGAATGTATACACTCTAAACACTCTTTTTATAGTGTATAAACTCCAAACAAAGGGGAGTAAAAAGGGAGTAAGCTCTCCTATATCCCACACCCTTTTATAAAAGGATGTGCGCTAGAGGACAGATTACTCCCTCTTTATTCCTTTTTGTTTAGAGTGTATACACTCTAGAGTGTATACACTCTGTATACACTCTTTTTGTTTAACGTGTATACACTCTATTTTAGAATGTATACACTCTAAACACTCTTTTTATAGTGTATAAACTCCAAACAAAGGGGAGTAAAAAGGGAGTAAGCTCTCCTATATCCCACACCCTTTTATAAAAGGATGTGCGCTAGAGGACAGATTACTCCCTCTTTATTCCTTTTTGTTTAGAGTGTATACACTCTAGAGTGTATACACTCTGTATACACTCTTTTTGTTTAACGTGTATACACTCTATTTTAGAATGTATACACTCTAAACACTCTTTTTATAGTGTATAAACTCCAAACAAAGGGGAGTAAAAAGGGAGTAAGCTCTCCTATATCCCACACCCTTTTATAAAAGGATGTGCGCTAGAGGACAGATTACTCCCTCTTTATTCCTTTTTGTTTAGAGTGTATACACTCTAGAGTGTATACACTCTGTATACACTCTTTTTGTTTAACGTGTATACACTCTATTTTAGAATGTATACACTCTAAACACTCTTTTTATAGTGTATAAACTCCAAACAAAGGGGAGTAAAAAGGGAGTAAGCTCTCCTATATCCCACACCCTTTTATAAAAGGATGTGCGCTAGAGGACAGATTACTCCCTCTTTATTCCTTTTTGTTTAGAGTGTATACACTCTAGAGTGTATACACTCTGTATACACTCTTTTTGTTTAACGTGTATACACTCTATTTTAGAATGTATACACTCTAAACACTCTTTTTATAGTGTATAAACTCCAAACAAAGGGGAGTAAAAAGGGAGTAAGCTCTCCTATATCCCACACCCTTTTATAAAAGGATGTGCGCTAGAGGACAGATTACTCCCTCTTTATTCCTTTTTGTTTAGAGTGTATACACTCTAGAGTGTATACACTCTGTATACACTCTTTTTGTTTAACGTGTATACACTCTATTTTAGAATGTATACACTCTAAACACTCTTTTTATAGTGTATAAACTCCAAACAAAGGGGAGTAAAAAGGGAGTAAGCTCTCCTATATCCCACACCCTTTTATAAAAGGATGTGCGCTAGAGGACAGATTACTCCCTCTTTATTCCTTTTTGTTTAGAGTGTATACACTCTAGAGTGTATACACTCTGTATACACTTTTTGTTTAACCTGTATACACTCTATTTTAGAATGTATACACTCTAAACACTCTTTTTATAGTGTATAAACTCCAAACAAAGGGGAGTAAAAAGGGAGTAAGCTCTCCTATATCCCACACCCTTTTATAAAAGGATGTGCGCTAGAGGACAGATTACTCCCTCTTTATTCCTTTTTGTTTAGAGTGTATACACTCTAGAGTGTATACACTCTGTATACACTCTTTTTGTTTAACGTGTATACACTCTATTTTAGAATGTATACACTCTAAACACTCTTTTTATAGTGTATAAACTCCAAACAAAGGGGAGTAAAAAGGGAGTAAGCTCTCCTATATCCCACACCCTTTTATAAAAGGATGTGCGCTAGAGGACAGATTACTCCCTCTTTATTCCTTTTTGTTTAGAGTGTATACACTCTAGAGTGTATACACTCTGTATACACTCTTTTTGTTTAACGTGTATACACTCTATTTTAGAATGTATACACTCTAAACACTCTTTTTATAGTGTATAAACTCCAAACAAAGGGGAGTAAAAAGGGAGTAAGCTCTCCTATATCCCACACCCTTTTATAAAAGGATGTGCGCTAGAGGACAGATTACTCCCTCTTTATTCCTTTTTGTTTAGAGTGTATACACTCTAGAGTGTATACACTCTGTATACACTCTTTTTGTTTAACGTGTATACACTCTATTTTAGAATGTATACACTCTAAACACTCTTTTTATAGTGTATAAACTCCAAACAAAGGGGAGTAAAAAAGGAGTAAGCTCTCCTATATCCCACACCCTTTTATAAAAGGATGTGCGCTAGAGGACAGATTACTCCCTCTTTATTCCTTTTTGTTTAGAGTGTATACACTCTAGAGTGTATACACTCTGTATACACTCTTTTTGTTTAACGTGTATACACTCTATTTTAGAATGTATACACTCTAAACACTCTTTTTATAGTGTATAAACTCCAAACAAAGGGGAGTAAAAAGGGAGTAAGCTCTCCTATATCCCACACCCTTTTATAAAAGGATGTGCGCTAGAGGACAGATTACTCCCTCCTTACTCGTTTTTGTTTAGAATGTATACGCATACACTCTAAAAAGAGTGTTTAGAGTGTATACATTCTAAACAAAAATGAGTAAGGTGTATACGCATACACTCTAAATAGAGTGTTTAGAGGGTATACATTCTAAACAAAAATGAGTAAGTTGGGAGAAAAGGGTGTGCGATAAAGGAGAGCTTACTTCCGTTTTACTCCCCTTTGTTTAGAGTTTATACACTATAAAAATAGTGTTTAGAGTGTAAACCAAGAGGAGTAAACAGGAAGCAAACTGTCCTCTAGCGCACACCCTTTTAAAAAAGGGTGTGCGCTAGAGGACAGTTTACTGTCCTTTCTACTCCCATATAAACGTAATTGTGTTTAGAATGTAGGGTACCGCGCTCGATTAGCAACCAGTGAGTGCCAGGAGAGATCGGATGCCATAACCAGAGAATCCCGGTGGCAGGGACAAAAGATGTCACGTCGTTGGAGGAATTTACTCTCAAAAGTGCGATTCTACACATCTTTCCCACCGCGTGAACTGCCCACTTTAAAAATTCAGCATTAAATGAAACTTTGAAGATCACTCGGTCAGCACCTCATGGATATTGGTCAAAGTAAAGAACTGTGTGCATTATGCGCTGGTGTAAATTTCCCTTTTGATTCCAGCGAGAACGAGCTGCCTCATATACTATCAGCGTCAAATCAAACGCGAACCTCGAAAGATCTTAGTTGAGGCCAACTGACTACTAGAATAGTTGATTTTCACATGGAAAGGACGAAGTCCGCCCTTTGGGACGGTTTAATGTAACTAGCCCGAATGGACCAGAGTGAACTGAACTTCGAAAAAAATGTCACGTTTTTTGTTTGCTTTTCAGTTGCCTTGTTCGTGTTTAGTTTGGCGCTGAACTTACACGCTAACTTCTCCAATTATTCCCTTGTAACAATACCACCTGCGATTCAATACAGTCCTTTCGAGCGGTCCCGCCTAAATGCGTTAAACCGAGCACCAACCTAGACGGCTGCCCAAGGTATCATCTGTCATTAGAACCACAATGAGCATCGTCACAATAGACCGCGTTCTTCTGGAAGCACCTTCCGACGTACGCACCTTCTGAAGCACCGTCGAAGATCTCGACGTAGTCGAATGCGCACGACTCGTCGTACTCCAGCGCGATGATCTTGAACCGCATGACGATGACTTTCCCGGGCTCGACGTTGATCAGCGTCCAGCAGCTGCTGTTGTCCGGGTACTCGAATGGGTATCCGGGGCTGGTCACGTTGCCTTCATCGGCCGTGATCGTGTCGCCGCATACGTTCTCAGAAAGCTCTGCGTGATGCGATTTGTAACAACAAAGAATGTTGACCGCCGGCACAGGTGTTGCGTATGGGTCATCCTAGCTCAAATAAAGGAAAAGAAACAAACTTAGAAAGCCTTGGATTGGACGCATTATACAGGCAACCGGTGGGCAAGATTACTAACGATGTGGCTACCGAGAAAGCAGAAGTGATGGAATGGTAAGGCGGAAAACTATGATGGTGGGATAAGAGCATGGCTAAGAAAAGATGACCGCAACTTGCGACAGCAAGTCTAGAAGACGGTAAGCAGCGGGCGGTGAAGCCTGGGGGCTGCAACAGCGCCCTCCGCTAGGGGGCGACGTTGACCTCTTTACAAAATGACACTAACTTCAGGGCCGGACTTATGAGGCGGAGGGGGAGGGGGCTATAACCTGATTTCTTCTGCGAAAAAGTAGAAGAAATACACGGTTCAAATACGATCTCACCCAGGCGCCACCCTCTCCAAGAGTGGCATATAAGTTTGCTCCTGACCAACCTCCATGAGGGAGCGCGCATCGAGGCACCCTAACAGAGCAGTGCGCAGTGCGTCCTCATGCGATGTTGTAGAAACACCTTTCACTCAGCCCTAGAGGCCTTTCGTCGTTGCATACAACGTGACCAGCCTCTAGAAACGGATGCGACTCCCGCGCCCGTAGTTCCTGATCAATTGATATTCCGTAGAAGTGATACCATTGATGTTGATGTACAGTCACTTTCAACGATCATGATTTGCGGTCGGCCTGGTGTGCGAAAGCAGAGCTCGCTATGCCCCGTGTCGTCTTCATGTCGGCTTCAGCTTGACGACATGGAGGAGAAAACCCCCACCAAGTAAAGGTCAGCATGTTAAGTAAGAATTGCAAGCTGGGCCTGTTGGTTTAGGAGTCAGTTTAGCTGGGTTAGGAGACTGACCGGCCACATATCCGGCTGGCTATCCTGCACTGATGGAAGGACAGAAAAGAACGAACAGATGGGAAGGGCATAAAAGGAAAAATAGACAGGAAAGCGAGAAAGAAGCGGACAGTACAGATCAAACGCAAGCACATCAATGAACAGAAAGTCTAGAAACAGTCCCTGTTACCTGTTGGCGCGTGTTACTGCATGGGCAGTCAACTGCATTTTTGCGCCATTGGACAGTGGATCGAAGAAACTTAGCCTCCAGAAAACGGCAGCTCTCCAGCTTGCTAAAGCTGTCCTCGGGCTTAAGATTGGGACGTCGAATTGAGGACAGATGTAGGGGATGTTCACGACTGCTTTGTGACATTCCCAGCTGAAATAACATCAACGATGCCGGCCCATGATTATCGCATCGCTCCTAAAGAGGCATGGGCGCCAATCCTACCCAACGATTCTGGACAAAAGCATTTTTCAGCGGGGAACCGTTTATGAGCGCATTTTTTTCATATAATGTAAGATTTCACTATAAAAATCAATACATCCGAAGATCACCCGACTGCAGTCTTGAATTTTTTTCTATTAACGTTTTTCCTATCGTCAAAAGCGCTCGCCACTGGTTTTCTATGGCAGTCTTAACTGTTCGATGTAATCGATAGAAACACTTTCAGAGAAAGAGTTTGGTACACATCAGAATATTGGACCATTACCCTGAATATTTCCAAAACAGTGTCTTACAATTTTACAATTTTACAATTTTTTCCGAGAAAGCTGGACATCTTCAGCATTTTAAGAGCGTTATCTATGCTTACTACCCTACCTGAGGAACCATGCAGTGTCGTTTTTGTTTCGCTTAATCGCATAGCTTCTCCGCACAGAAACTCATTTAGGAAACGGTTGCTATCTTTGAAAAGGACTAGGGAATAAAAACGAATTTCGGACGTGTATTACGTACAGTGCTCTTGGGATCGTCACGCTTCTGCTGATACGTTGAACCCAATTTACCTCATGGTGCCCGAAGAGGATACTGAGGTTGCATTTTGTAGCGATTATTTCTCCGATTTATTTTGCTGTCCTTCTACCATTAATAGTCGGGACTTGTTAAGCCGTGACTTAACAAAATAGCGGATAGTGAAAATAATCGTAACAAAATGCGGTCATTTGTTTACAAGGTGCGGCACATTCGTCTTGCTCGCCAAAGATGTGGCAGAGGCACGTGGTAGAGAGACGAATTCGCTGTTCGAAATCGGTGCTGACCTGCCACTCCGGTGTCGGCGAAGAACTCCAGGAAGAATCCTTTCTCTTCGTACGACTCGTCCGACTTGAAGACCACCGTGACGGCCGTCGAGTTGGTGGCGATGGTGCGGTTCGTGATTGTGCCGCATGTCTTTCCCGTGGAGACCTGTTTCGGGCCAATGAGGACGTCCACGTTGTCGTACCTGAACGAGAAAAGTTTTGTAGCGTGAGCTACACTGGCCGAGATTGGGCAGTTTCGCGTGGCTCCTGGAGAGCTGTGCTGCGCATGCGCGAGGAGCAGTGACGTCACACGGCGCACAGCTGCCGCGCCTCGCCGGTAGTAGCCGCGGCAGACGCACTGGCGCCGGCGCGTGCCCAGCTGTGCGCCTCCGTTGCACAGTAGCCAAGTCTGACGCTGTGCCTGAGCCGCTTGATAGCGCCTCTCATTATTGTGCGCATGCGCAGAGGCATCAGTGGTGGTGTACATATTGCGGGGCGTTTGCCAGTGTGGTATAGCCATGGAGAAGGAGAGCGAAATTGCTGCTCAGCGGCTCAGCGCAGCTCACGCTACGTATATCCTGGCATAGCCGAGCTAAGCTACTGCTAATTTCTTGAACTACAGTGAAGCAGAAACTCCGGCCAGAGTTCTCGTCTTTTCCCGGGGGCAAAGAAGTGGTCAAAGCTGGCTCTTCTTCGCACCAACACCTGCCCAACGGAGTGCACCTCGCAGGGGGCACATGGTCGAGAGCGGCCAAACCCAAACCCCTACGTGTTTTACACATCATGTTCACCCGTCCATCATTGTGATTAGCTCGCTAACTTAAGGGCACGGAAGTTTTCGATCACGACATACTATGACGAGACTTCGTTTACCCTGGGGGAATTTCCTCATGCGACCATCTCTGAAACAGCCGGCTCGTCCCTGTCGAACAACTCAACTGAAAATTTTCTGTCGTCACAACAGATTTTTCTGTAGTATTTTTGAACATCATCTTCAAGTCAGAACAGAAACTTTCGTTGTAACAACAGAATTTTCTGTAGCATTCTGCTGCCCCTTTTCGTCGACAGAACTACAGAAAAATACTGAAGAAAAATGTGTCGTTACGATAAGACGACCTAACATTTTGTCGTAATTTGGGCGCAATTGTCTCGTTTTTTTGTTTACCAGTGATGCCTTTTGGAGTAAGCACAGTGAGTCAAACACGAATAATGAACTAGAAGAAAGCTCCGTCCTTCGTGTGCTGCATTTAGGGACTCGCCAAGCAACATCTAGAGAGGAAACAGCACAATGCGAACGGCACCGAGATTTGCAGTGCTCTCGCTCTCTACGTACTCATACGTTTCTGCCCTGTCATCATCATGTGAGCAATAGGGCAGCCGTCGCCTTGAGAACAGAATGCTAAAAAAAGGGCCTGCACCGCTAAGGCTCGTGTTTGTCCAGCGTGGTACTCAGCTTTTTACGCAAAAAATTCCTCAGACGCACACTGTCACGCACGACCAAGCATGTCCATTTCCCCTGCTGCTGTGCTTATAGAGCTACTTTCTTTTATTTTAACCTCCCACGCGTTCCTCACTGCTTGTAAAATAAGACTGCATGATAAAAGTCAGCCAAACGATGGAACACAGAGAAAAAACTACTGGCTAAACTAAACTACAAGCTTAGTTAAAATATTCAGCCAGAGCCGTGGTGTCCACTGCTGTCTCCTCGACGACGTCCCTATATTTTCCGCCTCCTTCTCTTCGTCTTGTTCTTTATCTTTTGGCTTGGCTTGCCTTGACTTGGCGCCGATCCACTTGGGTGCCAAGGCAAGCCAAGCCATAGAAAAGCAACTACAACGGGCTTCAGTTGAACGACGACTCAGGGTGGGCTTCCGTAAGGGGTTCTCGCCGTAAAAGCAGACAGGACACAATAGCATCGTGTCATGTCTGCTCTCTTACTTTGTGTTCCGTATTTTGGGTGCATTCCATCACGTTCGTTTAAAATAAGTAGGTTCAGTGGTGAATTTGAGTCCTTGTAGTACTCTGCTGATAAATTTTATTTTTTTGCAATTCCTCTACCTTGAAGACAGCAAACAATGAGTCTTCTCTAACTCTGATTCAGCAATGCCGTGACGTGTGTTAATTGGCAAAAAAGATCCGGAACCTTCTCCCAAATTCTTTCCAGGTTCTTTCCATATTCCACTGTCTGTACTTTGCAGTAGACAGCTGGCTTCGAAAGCACCTAAAGCTCCTCGAGCTTGAGTGGCTACTTGTGGGCGCCCCAGGCGCTGTAGAATCGCGACATCAGAATGGATGCTACTCAGGATGTTAACCAATAACGAACTAATCTTACGCAGTAGAAAAACTTTCGAGAATACAACTTATGGTGCTTTAAAGCTTCACAGTTTCGTCAATTTGACAAGTCGCGACGTACTCGCATCCGGGCGAGTCCTCGACCTCGATGTTGACGAAGTGCAGCGTGATGTCTCCGTCGGCGGTGATGACCCATCGGCAGAGCTGGTTCGACTGGTAGCCCTTGGGGTAGCCCGGGGTGTAGAGTCGCGCCGGCTTCGACAGCGCCGTCAGGTTTCCCCCGCAGTCTGCGTTGACGCATGCAAGAAAAATGAAATGGTGAGACAGGAATGGTGCTGAAGGAAAGAAAGCAGTCTCTCCAAAAAATTGTGGGCAGTTTGTAAGAAACAGAAAAGAAAAAAATGGAACGAGGAGGTATCATCATGAGAACTGGTGAACCCTTTGTTGGTGCAAACTAGCCTCTATGACTGGCTAGTGTGAAAAAAAGAAAAATAACTAGTGTATGCCTTCTCACAAAACTACAGCTCTTGGGTAACTTCTTTTTTTTACTCTAAACACTCCCCCCCCCTTCATCAAAAAAAGCTCCATTATTCAAACTGTGTCAAGATTAACCCGGTGTCTACCCGATCTCTGATAAAAAGAAAGCCGCCCAAGTTTTGTCCCCGAGTTGTGGAAAATACAAAAACCCGACGCCGGAACGTTTCAGGTATAATCGCAAGGATGTTGAGATCCTCTAAACGCAGATTAAGTCCTCCTCCAGCGTGTGATGCGGCGAGCGTAAGCGAGTACGTGCAGGGCGCCTCAAAGGGGCTGGACACCCGGGCTAAATTGCTGTTCCTGCACTTGTCATTATTAACTCCTGAGACGATCTCGCTTTTAACGGTATACGGCGTTAAAAGAGGATCGCACGTAAGTTGCATACATGTGGACCCGCACAGAGTCCATAAAAAATCCCTTACTGCCAATGGCTATCCAGCGGCTTCAATGGCTCTATGCGCCATGAAGGGTGAAGCCACGGTCTCGATTCCATCGCCTCCAAGTAGGGCTCGGTGTTCAGATGGTATGAGCACGGCCGGAGGGCCAGAGCTCGGGGAGGCGAACCCTTACAAAAATTTCTTTACACAGTCTATAGTCTGTCCATAAACTCTCTGTCTATAAAGTCTATAGACTCTCTAAAGACAAACCTATAGACAACAATCTATAGGCAATAAAAATCCGATCGACAGTCTATAGACAATCTATAGTATTATGGCCATACACTTTTAGCAGACGTTTTGTCTATAGACAGTCCATAGACTATGAATAGACAAAGATAAAGATCTACAGGAATGTAATAGAGTCGGTATGGAGTCTGCAGACTGCCTATAGACATTTTTTGCAAGGGAAGTGAGAAAATGCAGCAAGGGATGCACGTCATGTGCGCTAGACTTTGACGCAATAGCGATGACGCTTTTGACGTCGACCTTTCCAAGATCGAAGGAGGCACGCTATCTACGCTCCTGAATGCGGCGATCGACTTGGCACAGCGTCAGCGAACGGGGGGACGCTTGCCAGCCTATAAAGAATCCAGGTAGCTCGACCGCCTCGCAGCGCGGAAACTGCGCCGATATCAGACGAGCAAGTATCCTCGCCAGCTGACGCGAAGGATTCCGCAGACCAAAGAAAAAGCTTAATGCCTGAAAAAGAAAAAGCTGGCTAAAATTGGAGTTGCAAAAAAATTACGGAGGCCACTTACGAGTGCTTACGCGCTGCGAATGCAAAAGCATGCACGTGAGGTGTTCGGCTGCGGCGATGGCCTACTGCTCTAATAAAGTGTCCAGCGAAGCTGATCTGTTCGCGCCGTTGGAATGGACGTTGATGAAGACGACGATACCCAAGCACAGCGCGGGACTGATTCCTCTATATTTATGAGCCGCTTGTGATAAACCTCGATGAGTGTTCCTTGTTTGGATCTGCACCAAACCTATAGCCAATCCCTCCCCGTGGGTATGTGCCATCGCTTGCGAGGCAACAACACTCAACAACAACGACTGGCAGTTAAGCGCGCAGGCTGTTGATGAGGTGATGGTGTAGTGCTCTAATGAAGTGACCAGCGAAGCTGATCTGTTGGCGCCGGCCTGGGTTCGAAGCCTGCTTCGGGAGAAATTGCATTCAAGAAAGTGAACACTTCAACAGCGCTGGGAGTAGGCGGTGGCGTCCACCTACAAATTGAGACAGTTATGAGTTTTTCCTTCTCTCAAAACCAGCAGAAGATGTTGGTTTACTTTTCTTTATCCTGATGAGGTCACGTGGGTTTTCGGATCGTCTGGTATGGACAACAACGCCACATTTTCCGCCTGATGAGCCATTTAATGCTTTCGCATTAATAAAAAAAAGCCAAGTACTGTTGCAACCGGACGCTGTGGCTTAGTGACTTTGGCGTTAGGTAATGTTAGGTTAGGTTGGTTGGTTAGGTTAGGTTAGGTTGGGTTAGTTAGTAGCGGGATTGAATCTCAGCCGCGGCGGCCGCATTTGGGTGGAGGCGACATGCTAAAACTTCTGTATGCTGTGCTGTGTAAGTGCATGTGAAAGGACCCTGGTGGTCTATATTGACCCGGAGTCCTCTACTACGGCGTCTCCATAGCCCATGTATCGCTTCGGGCGTTAAGCCCCACACACCACTACCAGTACCGATTGACTCTTGCATTGAGGCAAGGCGGTAACCTATACAAGAAGGAAAACTCTTCTGACGATGTTACAACGTGTGCTTGGCCACACCCAGTTTGCTGCCTCCGGCGAGTAAAGCATGTCGCTAGGCGTGCTATAGTTAGTGTGCGACGAAATTGCCTCAATACAAGACGTCGCATAATCGTCTAACGTAAGCTGCTCAACGAATGCAGGCTCTCTTCGGCGTAGTGTAAAAGAATCAACTCATGGGTTTGTTGGTAATGCATACTGCAGGTCTTAGATCCAGCGAAAAAAAAAGCACACCGTCGACAACAGGGAGACAGACATACACTCCTGTGCTCGCCTTCTTCTTCACATCGTGTGACGGAACAAACGCGGTGTAATGCATCCTAGTCGAAATCAAGAGGAAGAAATGGGCTTGGGCAGGGCATGTTAGGCGAAGGCCAGATAACCGCTGGTCCTTAAGGGTAACGGAGTGGATTCCCAGAGAAGGCAAGCGTAGCAGGGGGCGGCAGAAAATTAGATGGGCGGATGAGGTTAAGAAGTTTGCGGGGATACAGTGGCCGCAGCTGGCAAAGGACAGGGTTGAATAAAGAGACATGGGAGAGGCATTTGTCCTGCAGTGGGCGTAGTCAGGCTGATGATGATGATGATGACTCTCTCGAATGCTCTTGATTGCCGGCTCCTCCTACCTCAGCCGCTGCTCAGTATCCCGGAGATGTCAGCTGCTTCCGAACACGAGAACTTAGTTCACTTCAACTCGGCGCCACGGAGATAGTGTCCGGGACAGTTGCCCATGAGCACCGTAAATCCCGCATTCCATACGTTTTTCAAAAGCCTCCAGCATACGTGATTACCTCCGGTCGCAGCAAACTAGCTCCTGTGACCTCGCTTTCACCTCCTTCGGATCCACTTAAAAAGGAAACACCTAAAACTAACGTACCAGACGCGGCGAGGCGGATTTCGAAGGAATTTCATTGCGCATGTACTCATTCGGAAAGAAGGGGTGGGCGGTTGGAGTAACGGGGAGGTAATCCTGCCGAGGCGCGCTGTTTTCCTACCGTTTTGTCTTCTCACTTAACGCGCCTCACCGATGAGTGTGTTTGGCCAGCGCGCATACCGTTGACTGCCCCTTTACATTCTCTCCGCCGTCGTTACTCACATTCGGGAAGTTCCCCGTGAGTCGAAAATTCTTCAACCCTGATGCTATACTACCAACGCCTGGACGTGGCTCAACCACCGCTAAATAATTATACGTGTCGTGCGTACCTTTTATCTACAGCGTGTAGTGTGCATGCCGAGCTAACGTACATCACACCTGTCTTGACGCAGCGTTTCATAAAGAACCGTCGGTGTTACAGCGCCGTTTCACACTTAGCCGTCATCATCTCACTACAGTTTTTCTTCTCTTTAACTTTTTTTTTGTTGTGGCGCGTTCCAGGAAACTCTAGAGGCAATAACCCGGAGAGCTCGTAGAACTCGCCTAATTTCCACTTACGTACGATGCGACTACGCCTCGAGCCAGAAAAAAAAAACAGCCTTCTTTCTGCTGGTGTAGCTTCTTTTTATATTAAATTCACGATCAGCCAAGCTGTTTACGCTTGGAGCGCCATCTAGTTGCGCAATCAGGCGGGACAGTTGATGAATGTTGCCTCACGTATCGCGTGGCGGCGCTTGCAGCGATTAGTATAGAGAGTGAGGGAGTAAGGGTGGAAGGGAAGAACGATTGGACGATACACACTCGATGCGTTTTGCAAGGCCTATAAGGACTCTCAAGGTGTTGTCTCGGCAAGAGCGGAGTCTGAGAACCTGCAGCGCATATACACGTACAGCGTCGATAATTGAGACGGCAACCTTCGATTCGTCGAGTGAGCCTCGACGCGCTTGCGTTGCATGCTAAGCTGCACGCGGGTTAAACATACGTTCGCAGTTGTGTGCACGACGTACACCGGCAGAATAGACCATTTTATTCTCCGTGTCGCTGTATTGTATACGGAAATGGTGAATATCCATTACTTTTTTTTTCTTCTCCTGCTCGTATAGTTTAAGGCGATCTCTTGTAACGGGAAGCAATTGTGAGTGACTGTTTAGCCTTTCGCATGTACAACATTCTCGGAGAAATTTTTTTGAAAATTGAAAAATTCTCGAGATACTTTTACGGAAATATTGACCATAATGGTCGATTCTTCTTATATGTAGCAATATCTTTGAAGCATTTCCATCGATCGCATCGAACAGTTAAGACTCCTATAGAGAACCAGTGGCCGAAACGCTTTTGACGATAGCAGAAAAGTTCATAGAACAAAAATTCTAGACTGCCGTCGGGTGATCTGCGGAAATATTGATTGTTATAGTGAAATCGTACATTATATTAAAAAATTCGTTCGGAAAAGGTTTATCGCTCAAAAATGCTTTTGTCCAGAATTGTTCGGTATGGATACTAGGCCATGACGGAGTGAGTTACGATATAGGTCGCCAATGCGTCTTATTGTTCAATAAAGGTCTCCAAGCAGGCTGTCCTAAGCGTTGTAATGAACTCCATATCAGCGATTACATTGCAGTTCTCTTTTTTTTTGTGCCCCGCGTGACTAAGACACTCCCAACGCGTCACAGCCAATGTTTGGGTCGACGAAACCGAGACGGAAATAGCATCAATAATAAATTCAATTATGAATTCTTCGGTGGTCATGGGCGAATACCACGTCGTGAACCATGTATTCTAATGTCTAACTCATCATTTTTAAAACGAAAGCACGCAACAAAGATTAGGTGTCCTTATATTTTTAACAAAATGAGCCATGGGTATACGTCATGTTCCCACTTTTTTCATAACGGCCATGCAAGCAGCGTTTACAGCTTTTCGTGGTTCTTTTTCTGAAACCTCCAAGAGGCAGCTTTAGCAGTTGCATGCAAGTTGCGCAACACAGACGGCGGCGTTCGCCAGGTCGTCATGGGCTGCTTTCACCGCTTTCGCATTTTCTATTTCTATCTTTTTTTTTCATTTCGACGTTCCGAGCATATTTCCGCTTTTGCTCGACCAGACCTCTGCAGGTCAGGTTGCGGCGCCCAGAGAGAAGTGATAAACAATTTCTGCGCAGTCGCAATCTCGCCTCCAATTGCGCTGCCGGAGTATCGCCTAACGAAAGTGGAAAAAAAAGACTAAAGAAAAAGTCGGCATTCTGAGCTTCCAAAGCATGAGCAAAGGGCGCGAATAAGCGAAAGCGAATTGAAAACACCCTCATTGTTCATCTCTCAACAAGAAAAACATTGGGGGGGGGGGGGGGGGAGCGCATACGGCAGGTTCTCTCAGATCATGAATGGCAGTTTACCAATATCCCTCAAGAGAAAAGTGTACAACAGCTGTATCATACCGGTACTCACCTACGGGGCAGAAACGTGGAGGCTAACGAAAAGGGTTCAGCTTAAGTTAGGGACACCGCAGCGAGCTAGGGAAAGAAAAATGATAGGTGTAACCTTGAGAGACCGGAAGCGGGCAGAGTGGGTGAGGGAACAAACGCAGGTTAATGACATCCTAGTCGAATTCAAGAGGAAGAAATGGGTTTGGGCAGTGCATGTAATGCGAAGGCAATCATAACCGCTGGTCCTTAAGGGTAACAGAGTGGATTTCAAGAGAAGGCAAGCGTAGCAGGGGGCGGCAGAATCTTAGTTGGCCGGATGAGATTAAGAAGTTTGCGGGGATACGGTGGTCGCAGCTGGCAAAGGACAGGGTTAACTGGAGAGACATGGGAGAGGCCTTTGCCCTACAGTGGGTGTAATCAGGCTGATGATGATGACGATTATTATTATTATTATTATTATTATTATTATTATTATTATTATTATTATATTATTATTATATTATTATTATTATTATTATTATTATTATTATTATTATTATTATTATTATTATTATTATTATTATTATTATTATTATTATTATTATTATTATTATTATAGTGGTTATGATGATCAAAAGTTTCAGGAACGCAACCACACTTCCAAGATCCTGACGGGCCTCCAAGAACTCGGGCATAGTTACAGCACTCTGCTCGCAAGCTTTATGTAGAAACAACCGAGATAACTAAATAAGCACATAAATGACTTTCCGCGCGTGTTTCGGAATCTCAGTGATGAACATGGCGCGCTCCAAACATCGCCACTGTACACTAGAACTGGGCAGAACGGTGTTCCATGTGCACGTACACGTATGTGGAACGCTGTTCCGCCTAGAACTTTCTAGATTTCACTGGAACTTTGTGCCGCATATTTTGTATTTTTTTATCTGCAGCGCGATTGCAGTTATTCAAATGTGACTTTTAAACTTGCACTTGAATTTTATTTATTAGCTCGAAGCTATACACGAAACCACATTAATTAAAGACTTTATGAGAGCATGGCTTCGGGCAGCTGGCTGCCGAACTTGAGAGCCTGTGCATCTGTTTTCGTCGCAGGTTTCACGGTGGTCAACAACGCTGGCAATGACGGTCCATAAAGGAGGAAGCGCACACAATAAGGAGTTTCCTTTTGCGGGCATTTTTCCACCACAATCCGGCACCAACTGGCCCGACCGTCGATGACTGCGCGTCGTAATAGACATCCAACTAGGTCATAGTTCCCGTGTATGCTTTCTTCAGATTCGTATATAGCGGCGCAAGGTTCCGATAGAAAAGCAAAAAAAATGGCGGTGGTTTAGCTCTGGTTAAACCTGGAGTGACGCGATAGCTACAGCTGGCCGAGTGGAACTTGGTCACGTGACCAACCACGCGACGAACCACGTGACCAGCCACGGTGCCGCTACATTACGGTAGCAATAGCTACCGTAATGTAGCTTTCGCTATAAAAACAGATGGCGTGGGCACTAGAATTGTGTTTATTGCTGAGCATGAGTAATTGGAAAGTTTTTCCATAGCTAAGACCCTCACAAAAATGGACTATAGATAGTCTATAGACTTCTTATAGACTGTAGTGCCTTCCTATATATATTTCGTTTTGTGTAATCATAGTCTATAGACTGTCTATAGATAAAAGTCTACTAAATGTGTATGGCCATAAACCTATAGATTGTCTATAGACTTTCTATAGGATTTGTATTGCCTATAGACTGTTCTCTAAGCTCTGTCTATAGAGAGTCTATAGACTGTATAGACAGAAGTCAATGGACAGCCTATAGACTGTCTAAAGAAATTTTTGTAAGGGGAGTACCACAACTGACGCATACCGGACTACCGTTTGCCTGCTACGCATGAGATCTAGCCTTCCCTACCCGTACACGTGCCAGTACGGGTGCGCAGCAGACATCCGGCTATCTGGTATGCGCCTACGCTGGTACTCTTAGCTGTGCTAAAATTCTCTATCGCGCGAATAGCAGACATCACTGAGGGCGTGAAACATACGCGACGGCAAGTTCAAAAAGTAAGCGCACAAGTGACAAGCAGCCTTTATGAAGGCATCATAGTTGCTGGCTACACCTCCTTTATGCAAGGCAGTCGCCATAAACTGGAATGAACGCAAACTCATTCTGGAGAGACGCAGTATTTCGCTGAAGCCCCCAGACATGTTAATGCCTGCCTAACTACAGGCGTCGCGTACGAAGAGTTCGTTGATCGCACGCAGCGTCACGAGTCATCATTTCGGGGCAAAGTACCGCGATGCCCGATTACGGCCAGCGTATATGCAAATTGCCTGTTTTCTTATTTTATTTTGTCTCCTGGCCACGTGGCCAGAAGCACACCTGACCAAACCCGTTTTGGTACCGGCTCATCTTACAGTGCATTGAGCGTCGCGTAGAACCGCTCTCCTACCTCATCCACCCCCCCCCCCCTTTTTTTTCTTGCTGCCGTCGATATCATATGCACTACAGTCTTCTCCTCGACAGGTCCTCTCCGGAAGCAGGAGATCGTGTTACGTCATATTGCCGGCGCCGAGAGCAATGCGCTCTTCCTTAAAAAAAAAAAAAACTGCGGTTCCTCCTTGCTTTCTTCCTTGCACTTTTCTATCTTTCTTTGCATGCCTGTCTGGCTTTCTTTCTTTCGTTTCTCCTTTCTGTTTTGCAGTTCGGACGACGCCGCAGACTGTTTAGTTGCGTGCAGCAGCGCGAAGATGACTTGTATCAACAAGTACGTGAAGATAGAAGCTGGCGCCTTCTGGCAAATGGTAACTCCGTTTCCCTCTGCGATGCAAGAAGCCGTCGCACTAAAGAAAAAAAAGGCATGGCGCACGTACGCAGAAAGTGAACCGGATGGACATAGAAACTGTGTTCGGTTTGTGCAACGCTCATTAGAGGGGTAGGGACTCCAAATTTTTGGCTTCGTGTGATTTCCTTTTATTTAAATGGTGCGTTAGACATTTCTATACATACAGTACCACTTGAAACCCACCTACCATGACTAATTAGTTTATAAATCAAATTTTCCTTCAATTTGTTTAAGTTTCTACCGTCAATCGGCGGCGATGACGTCATAGAAAAGTTGAGACAAAGTTGAGGTCACGTGAGGCATATAAAAACAGCGATTACATCACTGTTTTTTTCACTATGATTCACTTCAACTCTTGCACCAGCCTGTCCCAAGAACCGAAACGAGAACAAATGAGTGAACAGCTATTACATACCAATTTTGCTACGAGTCACGTGACCTCAGGGTTGTCTCAACTCGCCTGTGACGTCGTTCGGCCATCGTAGCCGCCGTCACCAACTGTTTTCTGAGACCGACGACCAACAAACGCGGGCTCAAAGTGCGCTTTCAATCGCCATCGCTACACCAGTCACGTGACCACAGTTGCGAGCAGCAACGAACCACGCTACGACCGTACGGCGCAGGAGGGCTTCACCTTGACACGGTTGTGGCCGACGCATGCGTAGATCTGTATCTCGAAGTCAGGGCCGCTGGCGAGCGGCCGCCGGCGCCATGACCTTGTCAGCTAGAAGCCCCCTGAGTTACGGTTTGCTCCTGCACAGGGCATTTTCTCTGACCTTCCGTAATCGGATTAGGCGACACTCGGTACCCAATGCATCCACAAAGCATACGACCACCCAAGCCGACAGAAATATTTCACCGGATAAGAAACGACTGAAGTGAAGAATATACTAAAGGGAACAAAAGTTTCCAGGACACCTGAGCGGCGACCAAAGCCGATAGCTCCGTTATTATCCAGTGGCTCGGCGTCATAACTGTGGATGTCAAAGCCGGACCCTTATGCTCTGAAGCATGGCAGGGAAATGAGGTGGTCGTTGCCACACACTGCCTCTGTGCGCCAGAAAGCATTCCACGTGTCCTGGAGACTTTTGTTCACGATAGTACACGGCGGCTTGCTAACAATCTCGGGGGTCTCAGGTTCGATTCCTAACACGGCCAGCATCGCCTACGTTATACTGAAGGCTGTTCTGTGGAACATTGTGACTCGCGAAGAATACGGGAAGTCGTGTTTCATCCTGATAAGCCTGGACTGTCTCAGTGCCCAACATCCCTGGGCATATGCCATCTGGGGTCATGCTTGTCATGGGAGTAAGCACCTGGGGTAGGCATAGGGGTTGGCGAGGGAAGGAGTTGGTGGGGGGGGGGAGATGTATTGCGTGGTACAGGTACCAGTTTTTCTTCGCTCTGGAAGAGCCGAGAACTCTGACTGACATCTTTGTTTTTCTTTTTTCGTTTCCCCCCATAGTCCGCGTACTCTCTCTGCGTGCAGAGGCAGCGGTTGCACAACATCCAATACCGTGCAAGACATCTGCAAAGCGATGCGGTGCACAGGATGCAAGCAAGGCGTGCATGACTCACTATATGGCACGTCCATGCGCGTGAGTGTGTGTGTGCGCCAAGCGACGAGCCATCGCAAGTGCATCACGGCGCTTTTGACAGCTGGCGCGCGTGTGAAGGCTGCTCATTCGCATTCGTCCTTCTACACCCAGACGACTACGTGTCAAGGGGGCGATGACGAAGAGCGTCTTTTGGCTCGGAAGGCTGTACGCTCCCTAGTTCGTGTAGTGGTGCTTTGTACGATATGTCAGCGCCAACGGGTGGCTCGCGAATTTCGCGTGGTCCTCAGGAAAACTGCGAGTACAACGAAAGCAGTCGTTGACTTAAACCGTGGCTTAACGGTTGCCTTTTGTCCGGTTAGCGGAGGAACATATCTACGGTCTTGATTTTTGCCTTAAATAGATCTCCTTTCTACTATTCTCTCTCTCTTTTACATTTGCTCTCTGGGTTGCACTACGCTATTCAAAGAGTGGAGCTCCCAAAGTACTGCACAAAGAAGACTATTCTCTCTCTTACATTTGCTCTCTGGGTTGCACTACGCTATTCAAGGAGTGGAGCTCCCAAAGTACTGCACAATGAAGACTATTCTCTCTCTCTTTTACATTTGCTCTCTGGGTTGCACTACGCTATTCAAGGAGTGGAGCTCCCAAAGTACTGCACAAAGAAGACTATTCTCTCTCTCTTTTACATTTGCTCTCTGGGTTGCACTACGCTATTCAAGGAGTGGAGCTCCCAAAGTACTGCACAAAGAAGACTATTCTCTCTCTCTTTTACATTTGCTCTCTGGGTTGCACTACGCTATTCAAGGAGTGGAGCTCCCAAAGTACTGCACAAAGAAGACTATTCTCTCTCTCTTTTACATTTGCTCTCTGGGTTGCACTACGCTATTCAAGGAGTGGAGCTCCCAAAGTACTGCACAAAGAAGACTATTCTCTCTCTCTTTTACATTTGCTCTCTGGGTTGCACTACGCTATTCAAGGAGTGGAGCTCCCAAAGTACTGCACAAAGAAGACTATTCTCTCTCTCTTTTACATTTGCTCTCTGGGTTGCACTACGCTATTCAAGGAGTGGAGCTCCCAAAGTACTCCACAAAGAAGGGAAGGGCTGGACAGGATCGGATGCTAATTTCTGGTTTCTAATTGGAGCCAACGTTCGATTAATAACTTTAAATGATCGGCACGGTCAATTACAACCGGCACGCTCTTCGCTGGTTTCGTTGAAATCGATTAATTGACTCATGATTAGCTTCACCCTGCTATCAATGGCTCCCACGCGGCTTTTCGTCCGCAGCACAAGGTGGCGTGCGTGTCACTGTGACCGGGTCACGTGATCTCGTACCACACCCTTTGTGAGTGCTGCGATGTGGCTAAGCATCTTTTCCAATTGTGGCTCGTCGTTGATTGCGTATTAATAGCGCAGTGTGAATTAATGAACTGGTGACACGCTAGCGTTTACTTATATTTGGATACATCAGGAAACATTATCTATCACTGAATGCGGTAGCATTTCTAGGTCCCGTACCATTTGCGAGTAGCGTGACGCTGACTTCCGCCGACCTTTATTTTCCGTAAAAGCAGTGGATGAGGATTTTTTTTTCTTGCGTATGCGCGAAACATGGAAAACAGGCCTGCCGCGTCATCCGAACGCCTTCGCGCAGTGCGCGTCTTGTGGAGGAGGTTGCGTAGGACAGGGATTGCGGAGAGGAAAACAAGGTGAGCGAGCTCAAATCGTCGCCGAGGGCCACTTCCCACTCGCAAACTCACCGAGTTTCTGAGAAGGCTCTCTCGCCATGCAAGATACGTGCCGAAACACGCGGCGATGGCACGGCCTGTTTCGCGCCGTTTCGGTTGGTTCACTAAAGATTTGGGGTGATTCTTTTTTTGTGTCTGTTTGTTCATGCAGACGAAGGCGCGAGAGGCGTTTCTGCAGGTGGCTAATATTGAAGAACGCCGGCACACCTTTCGAAGCACTGATCAGTGAAGCCGTTGACTTGTAGTAATTGATGGTGTCTCTAAGTCGACAGAATATATCCGAGAATATTATGCAGTAGCGTGGCTTTTTGGGCTTGTTGGTACATAGTTGTCTGAGCGATGTACATAGATGTCTGAACGAGCGCCTAATGGAACACGCTCGCAACGTCAGAAACAGGCAAGGCGGATCGCTAGTTGACCACATTCGCGCATGCAAGTCAAAATCCTGTAAGCCTTTTTTTGATAAAAGTCTTGTGATAGGAAAAAGTAGAGAAAGGTTAACGCGCGAAATCATTGAAGCCGAAAAGATAAATAGGTCAGGATGCTCGTGTGTTAGCACACCTTCCATTCTCCTCTCAGATAAAGAGCTCCTTTTTCTAAGAAATCGATACTGTTCGCACGTGTGATTACTGTTTTCTGGTGTATAAATGCGATGCTTCAGGAGAATAAAATTTGTTGGAAGTTAGCGCTCGTGGTGTTCGTCTCTCGTCTCTTGTGTCCTCGTCTTTTGCTGCGCTACAGTGTATTGGAAATATTATGCACTACCCTCACAAAAACGGTGTATAGACAGTCTACAGAGTCTTTTTATAGACTCTATTGCCTTAGTATAGATATTTCTTTTTGTCTATTCATAGTCTATAGACTGCGTATAGACAAAACTCTACTGAAATTGTATGACCATAGATCTATAGATTGTCTATATACTGTCTATAGGATTTGTATTGCCTATAGACTATTCTCTACGGTTTGTTTATAGAGAGTCTGTAGAATTTATAGACAGAAGTCTATGGACTGTGTATAGACTATCTAAACAAATGGTTGTAAGGGTAAACCGCGAAGTATCGAGGTCTATGAGAAACACCTGTAGCGCTAAGAATATGTTTCAGTTGTTCTTGGTCTGTGAAGCAAAATCTGGCTCTAGCTTAAGTTTTTCAAAGTTAGTGCCCTTGAATTTATAGCGCCAAACGCTCTTCTGAAGAAAAAATAAAAAGTAGCGAATACCTCATGGGGAAGGGAAAGGCGGTGGACAACGCAACCGAACCGAAGATGGAACTGATTGAAGAGGTAGCGCAAGGAGATCGATATCACCACCTGTCACAGATAGGCGTCGCTAAAGAATTCGTTACATGTATCGCCGTCTATTCGCCAACCTGTATTGGTTGGTCCAGCATCGAAGGAAAAATGAAAACGAGAACAACAACTCCGACACCTTAAGCGCTCCTTGGGGGACGAATAACTAACAACTGCATTACTCGCTCCATTGTCCCCACTCCTCGTGAGTGCCCTCACATCATAGCACGCCCGAACCACGTGACCATCAGAGTTCATTGATCAAAATCAGTTGCGGAAATCCGTTTCGAAACCCAGCTGTTCCCTGTGATCACTTTAAGGAGCTTAGCAGGCCGTGGCGCCGCCTATCAGCTGGCCGGGTAGCTATCGGTGATGCCTTTCGGTGTTTCTCTACCGTCTGAGTGTCCTGAGCAGCGCTCAGCAGTTCGTCTGAACGCCGAAGGAGGCGTGCCAGTCAGCTAAACTCCCAATATCCAACCCAATCAGGACGCCGGCACTTTGTTACGAAGGTTCTATGGTAGCTTCGGGGCAAGTGAAATCAAACATCTCCGGTGGCCGCAAGCGGCGAGTCCCGAGAGATTGCAATAGTTTATTCACATCTCCTTATTGACTCAGGGCCGCCCGGGCAACACGGTTTAGGCAGCAGGTCAACTTGGAGTGGTTTGGTTTGGTTTCGTTTGTGGGGTTCAACGTCCCAAGGCGACTCGAGCTATGAGGGACGCCATAGTGGAGGACTCCGGTGATTTCGACCGACTGGGGCTCTTTAACGTGCACTGACGTCGCACAGTACACGGGTGCCTCTAGCATTTCGCCTCCATCGAAATGCGACCGCCTCAAGCCGGGATGGAACCCACGTTTGTCGGGTCAGCAGCCGAGCGCCATAACCACTTAGCCACCGCGGGGGCTAGGTCAGCTTCGGCGATCTTCTGTACCAATACACTGTGTTATGCCGACGGACGATGCCGTTTACTAAGAAAGTCCTTCATGATTTTACGAGTGCAAATGTTTTTTTTTTTGGTTCTTCGTATACAAACTGTCCACATATACCTTCGGACCTGCATCCGCATGACGTCGCACACTCCGCATGTCAAATGAAGTTCCCGCAACGGCCACCTGCATGCGACGCATGGTCGGCGTTGATAATCTGAGTCACCGCCATACATGGTCTGGTTCCGCGCCTGGGACGTCCCATCTAGCGCCGTCCGCAACAACCACCCTTTCACTGCGCAGACCCTCCGGCACGCCCGAGTGCGCGCATCGCATAAACGAATGCGCCTGTGTCACGCAAGCACCGCAAAGGCACGTGTGCTTGTAGCGGGACACACACGGCGCCCTCTGCGTAAACATGCTCATCGGCCCTCCCTTCGGATTCCGTGCAGTAGTGGCACGGAGTTGAATTCAGAAAGCTCGAGAGCCTCTTTGTGTGGGCGGTGAGGCGTGCGAAGGAGCCACAGTTGTAAAGAAAAGTTGCCGCAGTTTAAGTTAGGAGACGCTCACGACTTTGCTAATTTGACTGTAATAACGCTAGCTATTTCTTCTCACTGTTACGCGACTGCAAGCGTGAAAGCGTGGGAAGTTGAGTCATGCACTCTGTAGATGGCGCTTCAAATGAGACAGTATAAACAAAAAGGAAAGTGAAAGGAGATGCACAGGACCACCGAAAATCATTCTGTGTACCTTCTTCCAGTTGTGTCTTTGTCTGGTTGGATCATTTGAAGCGATGTTCCACGCTATCCGTACCCCGTTGAAGCATGCACTAAAATGGATTTGTGCGTGTCATATATCTGATGTAAACATCAGGCTTTCTTGTGGCCGACGCAAGCGCTACACCTGTCAGGTGCAGGGTGGTGTGGATACCAGACCTGCCCGACTGCATGCCCTGGTGCTGACATGATACCTGTCCTGACGCGTTGCGGTGTGGATGCCGGGCAGATATGATGTATTTCGGAATGCAGAGAACAGTTGCAACATTTACTCAAGCCTAGTGGTGAGGGGACAAACGAAATACTAATCACGTGGCGAGAACTATTAGAAACATTAGAGACTAGAGAGGAAAACATATCAACAGGCTCGCGAAGAACTTACCAACGAGAAAGAGGTAGCATTGCGCCGACTCGAACTAACACGTACCCACAGCTTAGCCCTGTACATAGCATGCATATGCAAAGTTATTCTTGGATAAACGTTCATTTTGTGAGGAATATCCGAATTGATATCAGTTGCTGCGGCCAGGCCGAAATAACCAAGGGCTAGATGTTATCATAGTGCACACAATTGAGCAATGGAAAGGGATGCTGAACAGCTCAAGCTTGGACGACAAGAAAGCACTGGTCCAACGGGCCAGGCAGCTGTACCCTTCTCCAATGAGGTCCTGGACTAAGGACTCCACTCAGAATTTCTTTCTCTACATTAATGCTTTGTTCTTTCATTACCTGCCTTTAACTTGTCTTGGCAGCTTCGTGCAAATAAAGAGCCCTCGCGTCCATGCCATGTGGCCTAAATTTGACGCGCGAACCGCTCAGCGGCAATAGAGTCAGGTTCACGCCGTGGACTCAACCAACCCGAGCGAGCTGTGATGTATGGTGCGACGAAACGCCCACCAGTCGTTGAGGCTACTCGTGTGACTGGCGTTAACTAGAATGCCAAGCGCAGAAGGCAGTCATATTTTGGTCGGCTGTTTAGTCCCGTGTCATCTCAACGATAGGAGATGAAGATCGCAGGCTTGCTGGTCCAATCCGAGGCACAAAGTGATTCCAGGGATCATTTCTAGTCCTGAGTTCGTAACGACGCATAGTACTTGTACATCGACTTGCCGTGAACATGATCGCTATGCATCTCGAGTATTTTCCAGACTAAATCTAACGACCAGTATGGCGCTCTGTAGTAGTTGCGAGCCACTCGCTGAGCAAAGCGTCCTCTTGCATCCCCTGCGCATGCGCAGTAACGTAGATACCTAGTAGTAGAGACCTAGTAGTAGAGACCTAGTAGTGAAGACCTAGTAGTAGAGGCCTAGTAGTAAAGACCTAGTAGTAGAGACCTTGTAGGAGAGACCTAGTAGTGAAGACCTAATAGCAGTGACCTAGTAGGAGAGACCTAGTAGTAGAGACCTAGTAGTGAAGACCTAGTAGTAGAGTTCTAGTAGGAGAGACCTAGTAGTGAAGACCGAGTAGTAGAGACTTAGTAGGAGAGGCCTAGTAGTAGAGACCTAGTAGTGAAGACCTAGTAGTAGAGTTCTAATAGGAGAGACCTAGTAGTGAAGACCTAATAGCGGAGACCTAGTAGGAGAGACCTAGTAGTAGAGACCTAGTAGTGAAGACCTAGTAGTAGAGTTCTAGTAGGAGAGACCTAGTAGCGAAGACCGAGTAGTAGAAACTTAGTAGGAGAGACCTGGTAGTAGAGACCTAGTAGTGAAGACCTAGTAGTAGAGACCTGGTAGGAGAGACCTAATAGTGAAGACCTAATAGCGGAGACCTAGTAGGAGAGACCTAGTAGTAGAGACCTAGTAGTGAAGACCTAGTAGTAGAGACCTGGTAGGAGAGACCTAATAGTGAAGACCTAATAGCGGAGACCTAGTAGGAGAGACCTAGTAGTAGAGACCTAGTAGTGAAGACCTAGTAGTAGAGACCTGGTAGGAGAGACCTAATAGTGAAGACCTAATAGCGGAGACCTAGTAGGAGAGACTTAGTAGTAGAGACCTAGTAGTGAAGACCTAGTAGTAGAGTTCTAGTAGGAGAGACCTAGTAGTGAAGACCGAGCAGTAGAGACTTAGTAGGAGAGGCCTAGTAGTAGAGACCTAGTAGTGAAGACCTAGTAGTAGAGTTCTAATAGGAGAGACCTAGTAGTGAAGACCTAATAGCGGAGACCTAGTAGGAGAGACCTAGTAGTAGAGACCTAGTAGTGAAGACCTAGTAGTAGAGTTCTAGTAGGAGAGACCTAGTAGCGAAGACCGAGTAGTAGAAACTTAGTAGGAGAGACCTAGTAGTAGAGACCTAGTAGTGAAGACCTAGTAGTAGAGACCTGGTAGGAGAGACCTAATAGTGAAGACCTAATAGCGGAGACCTAGTAGGAGAGACCTAGTAGTAGAGACCTAGTAGTGAAGACCTAGTAGTAGAGACCTGGTAGGAGAGACCTAGTAGTGAAGACCTAATAGCAGAGACCTAGTAGGAGAGACCTAGTAGTAGAGACCTAGTAGTGAAGACCTAGTAGTAGAGTTCTAGTAGGAGAGACCTAGTAGTGAAGACCGAGCAGTAGAGACTTAGTAGGAGAGGCCTAGTAGTAGAGACCTAGTAGTGAAGACCTAGTAGTAGAGTTCTAATAGGAGAGACCTAGTAGTGAAGACCTAATAGCGGAGACCTAGTAGGAGAGACCTAGTAGTAGAGACCTAGTAGTGAAGACCTAGTAGTAGAGTTCTAGTAGGAGAGACCTAGTAGTGAAGACCGAGTAGTGGAGACCTAGTAGCAGAGACCTAGTAGCAGAGACCTGGTAGGAGAGACCTAATAGTGAAGACCTAATAGCAGAGACCTAGTAGGAGAGACCTAGTAGTAGAGACCTAGTAGTGAAGACCTAGTAGTAGAGTCCTAGTAGGAGAGACCTAATAGTGAAGACCTAATAGCAGAGACCTAGTAGGAGAGACCTAGTAGTAGAGACCTAGTAGTGAAGACCTAGTAGTAGAGTCCTGGTAGGAGAGACCTAATAGTGAAGACCTAATAGCAGAGACCTAGTAGGAGAGACCTAGTAGTAGAGACCTAGTAGTGAAGACCTAGTAGTAGAGTTCTGGTAGGAGAGACCTAGTAGTGAAGACCTAATAGCAGAGACTCTAGTAGGTAGAGACCGTAGTAGTAGAGACCTAGTAGTGAAGACCTAGTAGTAGAGTTCTAGTAGGAGAGACCTAGTAGTGAAGACAGTAGTAGAGACTTAGTAGGAGAGACCTAGTAGTAGAGACCTAGTAGTGAAGACCTAATAGCAGATACCTAGTAGGAGAGACCTAGTAGTGAAGACCGAGTAGTAGAGGCCCAGTAGTGAAGACCGAGTAGTAGAGACCTAGTAGGAGAGGCCTAGTAGTAGAGACCTAGTAGTGAAGACCTAGTAGTAGAGTTCTAGTAGGAGAGACTTAGTAGTGAAAACCGAGTAGTAGAGACCTAGTAGTAAAGTAGAGGACGTAGTGGTCCGCTTTTCAGGCAAAAAAGTCGTGAACGATGCATGCACGAAGAGTCTGTGAAACTCAGTGAAAAGCATTTCACTCGTCTCCCGTTCTCCTCTGCTTGACGGAAAATCCGCTCAACGCAGTGCACGCAACTCGCAAGACCCAGTGCGAACTCCGAGACAAGGTGCGCAAACGGAAACGTGTGCGCAGCCGGCAGGGCGGCGGGAGCAGGTGCGTGCCCAGCCAAGCGTCACTCACCCCTGAACTCGCGCAGTGACTCAGACGGGGCCGCCGGTAGGGAGGCCCTCCTGTCCCGCAGGATGTGCACCGCGCCGTTCGAAGGGTCGATGGAGAACCGCAGGCAGCTGCGTGCGAGAAAAGAAACACAATTTTGTAGGCAGTACCAACAACCAATGACAACAGTATCCAACAACCAGTACCTTCAGTATCAAAAGTACTGACGGGACAGCCACCATTGCCACGCAGTCACAATCCCTATCGTAAGCGTCGTGTTTATATCACTAAGGCCCACTACAAGTCAAAGGCCTCTCTCAATGCTATCCGGTCATCCTACATCACCACAAATTTACTAACCTTGATATTCCCTTTAAGTATCAGCCACTCTTTAGTCCCTCTATGGTCTTTTCCTTTCCTTGGTGTCAGCTCTGTCACTCTATAGGCATCGCTATTCACGTGTACCGAGCATTACATGTGCCAAAATCCATTCCTCGCCTTCTAACCACATGTTGTTGTTGTTGTTCCCCTCACAAAATGGCACATACCCACAAGGGGGATTGGCCATAACCAGGCGGTGACTATTTAAATTGCAGATTGCACATCGTCCCCCACTGTGACCCTCTTTCTTCTCCTCTTCCCGTTCCCCAGTATAGGGTAGCAGGCCAGAAATATTCGTCTTTCCAGCCGACCCCTTCGCCTTTCCAATCAACAAACTTACCCGTCCAAGATTCCAGTGTCGTACTCGTTAACAGGCTAATTTTATTGTTACCACAGCTGAAGAGGCATCATAATATGTATAAAAAAGTTAAGGTCTCACAACCGATGACGGCATCCACACATCCAGACCCCCCCCCGGTCAATTGTATGTAACGATATGTAACTCAAAATGGGAGTGTTTTTACCCGCTACTCATGAATTACATTTTTGCAGAGCGGGTTCCGGTCAACTTCAAGGTGTACTATAGGAACAATACAGTTAGCCAATATTACTCGTAAACCGTCGTTGGCACCTTCTGACAACCCACGCTTGAACGTACAATCACATCCAAATGATAGATGCCAGTTGAGAAACACAAACTGCAACCACCTTTAAGAATCAACTGCATTTATATGGAGCAGTTATACAGTGCACCGTAAAGAAGGAGTCGAAGTTTGTTTTTAAACGTCGGTAAGTCTCCGTCTTGAGTCTTACCCTCGCGTAACGCCGTTACAAGCAATGTCGTATGATAGCTGCATTAAGGCATGCCACAAAAGCACCTGATTGATATGCGCGCGCTCTTGAACGCCGAACGGTAGAATGGCGCCGTTATTTACCCCGACTTCCACCGCCTTCGTTATCCATTCGCCTTAACCTCGCGTGATCCCGCAAAATATGGCCTTTGACGAACGGATTTGTCGCTTTGCCTGCAAACGCTCAAAGCTATTTCAATACGCCTCTGATTGAAAGTGATTGGCTACCAGCGCCTCAACGTACAGCCTTTGTCAGAAGTTTAGAGTCCAGGAGGTTTGCTTTTATGCCGTGTTGTGGAGATCCTATAGCATTCGTGGAAGTCCTGCCCATTGGAAGGGGCAGGGCCTGAGATCGCCTTACCTTCAGGTGATTTGAAACGCTGGAGATGAATTACGAGCCAGACGTTGTGGCTCAGAAGCAAATCCCCTGGGCTCTAAACTTCTGAAACAGAATTTCAGTGCACCAATACTTCGGGACCAATATTTCGACTGTGTCGTCAGTTTAAGAATACCGCGTACACATCACCATAAAGAGAATTCCTAGCAACAGGTATAGGCTTTTGAAAATGTTTGACCTATTGCTGTTTCAAGTGGAAGTTGTTTCCACTTTTTGTCTGAACCAACCCTCATCATTTTGTGATGAAAATAACTCATGAATGTTGATTGATTGATTGATTGATTGATTGATTGATTGATTGATTGATTGATTGATTGATTGATTGATTGATTGTAGGCCTTACGGCTGTCAACTGTACTAGGTTGATTAAGCCTGATGTTCGTAACAGGTGCAGGCGGTGTGCTAATCATTTTTCTTTTCTTTCTGGGGGAGGGGGCAGTTCCAAACTACCGAATGTACTAGGTTGACAGTTTGCAACACTGTGTGACGTCACAGAGCAGGTGCCGAAACATTATCAGGGGGCAAACAAAACTATCTATCGTGACTTGTACGGAACAGCAAAAAATTGAGCCCTCCGACTACGCGACCAGTTCTAGATGAGCCGTGAGACGCCTCCATCATTCAAGGCCGTGTAAACAACACCACACGTGCCGCCACTATCTCATGACGTCACACTGGACGCTGCTTATTTGTGAAAGTGAATCATGAAAGTAGAAAAGACTTGAAAACAAACACTTCATAACGTGTATGACGATTGATAATTTAGTCCCTTTATTAACAATTTTCCGAGCAATATATATATATATATCCTATAGCTATATATATATATATATATATATATATCGTATAAACTGAACTTTTTGTCTCAGTTACCTTAATTGCGTATTAACTGTGTAATTAATTGTGTAAAACTGCTACGAACAGACGGCTTGCACCAAAGTCGAGATGGCCACAATGTTGAAAACTAGGATCGCGGTGGAAATATCCTAAATTTTTCTAACGCTCTGGCATGCGCTGTGGAAGGTACGCTCGGTATGCTTCATCACGAAGCCGATGACGTCACGTGCAAGTCATCTAAAAGAGGAGTCAGAGGATAGCTCGTGCCTAAGCCGAGTTTGTGGTGCAATCGAACAATATCCGACAGCGTCCAATGCGAGCACCAGTCAGAGCTGAGTCAGATGCATATTTAACTTGGTAAGACATGCAGGATCTCTCTGTCAGAAGTACCCGCGAACAACAAGCACTCATCCTCAGAGAAACAGGCGTCATCACTGAGCTGACAGCTTCACCTCAACGCCGCGCTTCGCAACTCGCAACTCATCGCGCAAGCCTGATGACGTCAGCTACCTCCCTCCCCTTCCTTGAGCACGGCAACGCAAGTCGAATTCGGAGGTGAATAAAACAAGTTTAACGAGTTAACGTAACGTCACTATGTTTCTTATATCAGGGTGTAAAGCGCTGAGCAGTCTGCATTATAATGCACCCCGGAAAAACCCCGAGACACGGTGACACCTTGAATATAATTGGTTTTTGGGGGAAAGGAAATGGCGCAATATCTGTCTCATATATTCGTTGGACACCTGAACCGCGCCGTAAGGGAAGGGATAAAGGAGGGAGTGAAAGAAGAAAGGAAGAAGAGGTGCCGTAGTGGAGGGCTCCGGAATAATTTCGACCACCTGGGGATCTTTAACGTGCACTGACATCGCACAGCACACGGGCGCCTTAGCGTTTTTCCTCCATAAAAACGCAGCCGCCGCGGTCGGGTTCGAACCCGGGAACTCCGGATCAGTAGTCGAGCGCCCTAACCACTGAGCCACCGCGGCGGGACACCTTGAACGCAGAGAGCGTTTTTCTACACACATGCCCTCTGCCGTCGTTGCTGTTTCGAGCAGACGATGGGAAGAATATGCCGTCCATTATATTTACTACTTGTTTAGTTAATCACTGTCAGTCAGCAAGTTGTTTAGTTAATTCACTAGTTCTTTGTTAGTAAGCGTAGTACACTTTGGACCGCCTACTCCAAACGTTGCTCATATCATCGCCCCTGGTTATGGGCGTACGTCGACGAGCCTCGTAATGGAAAGGTGGCGAACTAATGTCTGTAAACATCCTAGTATTTTTTTTAGACTTTCCCTCTTTCTTTCTTGTCTTTCTTTCTTTCTTTAAGCACGCAATTTTTGTGCAGACTTACATTTCTTAGGCTGGGCGTACGAAAAATAAGTGAAAATAATAGCGCCCCGCCCGCACAGGCTTACCTATATGCATATAGAGTTCGAACGAGTGATGATGGCCATGGTCTATTTTCGGTTTGGTTTGGTTTATGGGGGTTAACGTCCCAAAGCGACTCAGGCTATGAGAGACGCCGTAGTGAAGGGCTCCGGAAATTTCGACCACCTGGGGTTCTTTGACGTGCACTGACATCGCACAGTACACGGGCCTCTAGAATTTGGTCTATTTTCGTCTGATTCACCTGTCGGATGGCAAAATGAGGCTTTCAGCTAGAGGCGCAGCTGCCGAGTCGACGTTCCAAAAAAAGCCGTCGATCCCACGATGAAAGTTACCCGTTTGGCAGATAGTATTCTATCGTCCCATGCATGTTGAGCTTTTGTTCCAGAAAGCCGGCGTATACAGGCAGTCGTGCCAAGAAAAAAAAATCTAATGGCAGCATTATGCTCAAATTTTCGAGCACCTGGCTGTCAGCGGCCTATTCATTGTTCTCGCGACGGAACAGTCGAGCTAGCATTGTCAGTACCATCATCGCCATGGTCGTAATCATCATCATGATTATCACTGAAGCGATTTGAGTCCAGGGAAGGGCACTAGATTCTCCCAATGACCTCTGGTCACTCCTCTTTGCCCCAGCTGCGGCGACCGGCTATTCCAGCCATTCTCAAGCTCGTCATTATGTTTTTCCCCCTCGTCTTGATATCAAATCTGGAAATCCAACAGACCACTAGTCTTCTGTTCTGCATACATTCCATGTCCTGCTCTTCTGTATTTCCTCTCTGAACTTCACTTAAAATACCCTCAGCTGGAGTTGGCTAACAAAACCCAACGCCGCTTCCTTTCTTCTGGGTTTCTGTTTTTTCGCAGCTCTTGATTTATATCGAATGGAGGAGCCGGCGAAATACCCGCGTTTGTTTATTTGTAGCTTTCTTTATTACGCTTTAGTCGGCGCGTACGTGAGAACGTCCCCGTACACCGTCTGTCTTTCTCAGACACTTTTCTCTTCTGCCATTCAGCGGAAACTTCGAACGTCAATGGAAGGAGGCGGGGAGGGGGGGGGGATTCGACGGACGCTGAGCGCTGACGTCACCGCATCATCATCCCGCCGCGGGGGAAACCTGTGGCGTTGCGTGCGGCACGTGTCGTCTGCGGGACGTCGCGGAATCCCTTTCCGCTATGCAAATTACAAGCGGGCGCACCACCAGCGCGCGATTCGCGTCGTCTTCTAGCCGCTCCTTCAGCTGCCGCGCATGCAAGACGAGTAAATGTATGCGTGATAAACCGCGCTTCACTGCGTCTCGAATGAGAGAACTTGCGGCGCCCCTACCGGTGCTAGTGTACCCGTATACGGACAGTAAGCTAGCCCTTCGGGAGGAGGATTAGTGCTGTCAACACATGGAACCAAGGTATCTTGATTTATGCAGGAACACATTCTTGACCTTGCGAGCCAGCCTCTCACCTGCTTTTCGTGGTTTCGCACTGCTGTGTTCACCTGGCTAACAATCCTCTTTACTAGTTTCATTTTGCAACCCACCCAGTATGCCTACTCTAGAAACTCACGCGATAATATATGCCGTATCGGAAGCATCCTCGCTCACTAAACACCAGACCACTAACGTCAACATCCATACCGACTCCAGCAAAGCCATCCGCAATATACAACGCAGACTACTGGAAACCCACCTGCATGACATCCTAGTAGAATCCTATAACAGCAGTCCGAACATTACAATCACCCTGCGTTGTATACCTGGTCATGCTGTGATCGAGGGAAATGAGTTGGTTCATCAACGGGCCCGCGAAATCAACATCCGGGCGCCTATCTACCCGTAGCGCTTTATCTTTCGCCTCGAAGCCTCGCGGCGGAACATCTGAGTGTTTTCTTCCTGGATTACAGAAGCGCTTGCGAACTGATTACTCACACATTCATCGGGAAAAGTACGTTATTCGTGACATCTTAAAGCCCGGGGCGTTTGCACAACTTCCGAGGCATAAGCCGGACTTGCTTAGACGGGCCCGCTGACTAACTATATAGCTGATGTAGTTTATGCATTTTGAGATACCATTACAACACCTAAGGAATGAGGGACTGCCTGGGGCCCTTTGACTTACAGTGGCGCTGAGAATGACCTGCATCACTCCAGCGAAAACTCTATAGTCGGTCCAAATCAAGAAAGAAGCGGCTTTTTTCCCGTCAAAGGACCCACTTCCAGCCAATGGCACCGGCTGTTTCTCATGCACCTGATAGCGTGAGTACCGTGACAATGCAGGGATTGGCATGACAATGCAAGGAGGGCACTATCCCATTTCTTTTTTCCCGTCAAAAGACCCACTTCCAGCCAATGGCGTCGGCTGTTTCTCATGTATCTGATAGCGTGAGTACCATGGCAATGCAGGGATTGGCATGACAATGTGAGGAGGGCACTATCCCATTTCTTTTTTCCCGTCAAAGGACCCACTTCCAGCCAATGGCGTCGGCTGTCTCTCATGCACCTGATAGCGTGAGTACCGTGACAATGCAGGGATTGGCGTGACAATGCAAGGAGGGCACTATCCCATTTCATATATGCCACTCCCTGCATTGTAACTCTAGCATGTTCATGAGAATCGGCCCACGCCATTGGCTCAAAGGGGTCGTTTGACGGGGAAAAAAGCCGCTTCTTTCGTGAATTGTATCCGACTACAGTAGGGTAAGCAATTGATAGGAAAGGCACGCGCCGTGACGTATACGCTGCAGGGGGTTGTATGGTTTCGATCAGCAGCTGGACGCATAATTTATAACCCTCCCGTGCCATCGCTGTTTCGTGGAGGATGATCTGATGCCATCTTGGGTGTTGTATAGTGACTCGCACAATGTACAGTGACTTTGTACAATGACTGTACAATGACTCACACAACCCACAGGCGTGTTTCCTATTTCGTCTGCATCGAAACGCGATCGCAGCACCACCTGGATGCGATCGCGCGACCATGAAATCTAGAGTCTAAGGCCACGACCGCTGGGTTCGCGCACACATTTTTCACTCTGTAGTGAATTGTGAGGGAGCTACACCACTTTGGTTAAATCCTTCCGTCGTTATATATATATATATATATATATATATATATATATATATATATATATATATATATATATATATATATATATATATATATATATATATATATATATATATATATATATAAGCGAAGATGAAATGGGGGAGAACTTCGAAAGGAACTTTGAGCAAATGAAGCGAAATATGGGCAAGTCAGAAAGGTGTTTTAGCCATTGGAAAAAATATCTACAAAAATGGCCTGTGGCGGCGACATTCGCACTTATTTCTTTCTTTGTCCTTTCAACCTTGTATAAAAGCTTCGTTTTCAGTAAAACCGGCTTTGTGATTAAAATTCGCTAATCCATCGGCGCGAGCGAACGACAGTTTGGCTTCCCTGTCCCTTTCCCTTATAAGAGTGGTCTATAGACAGTCTATAGACTCCTCATAGTACTCTATTGCCTTCCTATAGACATTTCCTGTTGTCTATGGAGTGTCTATAGACAAAAGTCTAGTAAACGTGTATGGCCATAAATCTAGAGATTGTCTCTAGACTATCTATAGGATTTGTATTGTCTTTAGACTATTCTCTAGGATTTGTTTATACCCCGTCTATAGACTTTATAAACAAAAGTGTATGGACAGTCTGTAGACTGTCTAAAGAAATTTTTGTAAGGGTTAACGCGCGGGCGCACCAGAGCCGTATTCTACGTAGGGTGTAAGACGGGGTTATATGAGAGGAATTGGAACAACAGAAGCAGCGACGAAAACAGCCGAAGTTCAGCCAGGTCGAGCGCAGATACATGCGGCGACGGCAATGCTGGTTGGTTGGTTCGTCTCCAATAAATGATTTACGGGCATTTAACGTCCCGAAGCGACTCAGGCTATGAGGGAGCCAATAAAGATGGCACACACCCACTATCCGGGGGAGTGGCCAAGACACAGGCGGTGAATGGCAGGAAACCGAAGCGCTATAGACTTCTCTATAACGGCATACCACGACGCTGTTCTTTATAGAGCTGCCGCGGTAGCTGAGTGGTTATGGCGCTCGGCTGCTGGCCCGAAAGACGCGGGTTCGATCCCGGCCGCGGCGGCCGAATTTCGATGGAGGCGAAATTCAAGAGGCCCGTGTGCTGTGCGATGTCAGTGCACGTTAAAGAACCCCAGGTGGTCGAAATTCCCGGAGCCCTTCACTACGGCGTCTCTCATAGCCTGAGTCGCTTTGGGACGTTGAACCCCCATGAACCATGTTCTTTCTAGAGGAAGAAAGCAACTTGTAGCAGCTATCGCTCTACTAGAACAGAGTGTACGCTCTTAAAGGGATAAAAATATTTCGTGTGTTCCTGAAGGGCAACATCCAATCACGACCAAGGATGGGGGAAGGGGAGTAACAGCACTGCTGGTATTTGCAATCAAATTGAGCTCGAGGAGCGTAACTTGCCGCTTTAAGCACCGTAACTCGCGACGTCCGCGCCTTATCGCTGCAACACGAGGCAGCAGCAAGGAGCTTCTCCGGTGTCCAGATTAGCCGCCACCGGAAGGGCACACTCGTTCACTCATCTTTCGAGAGCCGTCGTCTGCACCATGTGCCCTTATATATATATATATATATATATATATATATATATATATATATATATATATATATATATATATATATATATATATATATATATATATATATATGCACGTATGCTTTCTCTGCTGGAACCTTTAAGAAACGACCGCCAGTTCAAACCAAGTACCATGCTGCGCATCTTTATCGCAACAACTTCTTGAAAAAATGGCTGGCGGTTTAGCATTGTGAAGTGCGAAATATTGTTAGAAAGCGCGGTTTTTTTGCATGTGGACACCACCACCACGTATCTGAAAGCGCGATTGAGGTGTCCGCTGACCCAAGGAGCCAGCTATGCGCGTCAACTTTTTCAAGGTCAATGCCAATTTGCACAATGTAACGCCGGCGGCCTAGGCTGCAGTGCCGCGTTTCTGCAGCAGTGCTGTCAGCGCCAACGCGTATTGCTCTAGTGCCATGTTTCAGCCACAACGTTAATTGTCCACGTCAACGCGTGGAGCGCACATCTCTTTGCCGCTGCTGCCACATAGCTCAAAGCGCGAATATTAGCTTGATGGTAGTATTACTTGACGAAGAATACGATGTGCAATGCGCAGCGCGAGAATGTGTTGCAGTTTGACACGAGGCGTGATCGGCTGCGGCCACAGCATGGTGCCCTCGTGCAGTGGCCAACGAAGCTGATCTGTTCGCGCCGCCGCGGGTTCGAATCCCAGTCGCGACAATGTTTATTTTATTTTTATTTTTGGTTTGACCAAGGTCACCCTCAAGGTCAAGCGTCACACAAACCGGTGAACAGGTTTGACCTCGTGAAGTAGTGCTTTCAACAGCAAAATTTCCCGCCTGAACCGATGACTCGTCTGCTAGGAAATTGTGCACAGAGCCCGCATATTGAGGCAAACCTTTTGTCGCGTAGTTAGTATAGTAGCCAGAGCTACCGGCTTTGAAAGCCGTAGTATGAAAGCCCCTTGCCCAGTTTCACTGCAAACGAGCATGCAGTTGAGGTAAGCAACTTTTTTGAAAATCCCTATACGATAAAGATGCACAGCACGGCACAATTAAACCGACAGAAAGCAGACGTAAGACGTAAGAGAAATGTAGTAAACGTTAACCACAAGAAATAATTGAGCCAGTATGTTTTCGTCTGTTTCCTGCTGGACTTATTTGTTGAGTGGGTTTATTAACAAGTTTTGGCTCGCAGACGCCTGACGCCTTCAGAAAGGAATTCGTGTCTATCCGCCAGTGATCTGCGTTACCGTGTGTCACGGGTGTGTGTTCGTCGAAAAACGGCACAAAGAAAAGGTTGAACTCTCACACATGCATTCTATGCGTGTATTGCTGCATTTTCCAGATTTATATAACCTTGAGCTTTCACTACCACACCAACAGCGTCTGCGTATTTGCCTTTTCAAGGACAGTGGCGCTCTTTTATCTGACTTCTTTCTCATTCTTATCGCCCACTGCACCAACTGTCCCGACCCCGGTAGTAGCACTGGCGTGCGATTTCACTTGAGCCCATGCGAGATGAATTGAAATGAAATACGACTCTGGACTCGGTGTGCATGCAGTCACTAAAGTCGAATCGCGATCATTATTTGAACTCGAAGACAATCGAAAACTTGTTTTGAATTTAATAATAATAATAATTGGTTTTTTTCATTGGACACCTGAACCGCGCCGTAAGGGAAGGGATAAAGGAGGTAGTGAAAGAAGAAAGGAAGAAGAGGTGCCGTAGTGGAGGGCTCCGGAATAATTTCGACCACCTGGGGATCTTTAACGCGAAGTTCGTAATGAGGGCAGTCCCGATTGGTTTCCCTCTAATGCAGCGCGACGCTGACGGGACAAGTGCGAATAAACTGGAAGTTCGAATTAAACGACTTCGAATTAACGAAAATCTTATATAATGATCGATATGCAGAGTCGATGGTTAAGCGGTTGTTTTGACGTCCGCAACACGTTAGGCACCCTCGTGGGTGTACGATTAGAAAAACAAGAAAAGTGAACGGTAGGAGGTAGGAACACGACACATGAACATGTAGGAACACAGGGTAGTTCGCTGTGAGACCAACTAGTCCAGCATCCAGTCCTTTCGTCCCTGCTCTGTTATGCTTCGCCAACTAGCCCAAAACGCTACCACAGTGGCAAACAATACACGCTTTGCTTTTGAGTGCGGCGATTAGCACGTGGTAAGAAATCAACTGGTGCTGACATATGCTTAGAATACACGTATTTCTGTTCGCTTTTCCACTGCAGAATTTGTACATGCATGTCAAATTTTGTGACGGAATTTTTGCCTCTTCTATGCTGGGAGTAAGGGGTGGAATTTTTTTGAAAGACAGAAGCTGGGAGGAGGAAATTAGGATTGGAGGGAGACCTATAGAACGGCCCACAGCATTCAATCTGCAACCCCCCCCCCCCCCCCGCACACACATACTATCACGTTGTCACTTGGCATCACCTTGGTCTGCCTGATGTGATTAAACTTGGTGGTATTCAAAGCTAATAGCCTACGCTAAAAAATGTCATTCGTTATGATGAGAGGTTAATCGCATTCGGGCACTCCGTCCGGCCATGGTCCGTGCTGTAGAGCCACTCGAACGTGGAGTACTCCACGCCTTTAGCTATATCTTAAGTGGCAAATATAAACCACTAGAATAGCCAAGATGTGAAGACGCTTTTTGGCGCAGGGAATCAAACTTAAGTCCAAGGTAGGATGGGATCACTTGTAAGCATGATACAGTTAGGTATACGGAAGTCAGTGTCTGAGCAGCATGCATTCAAGGCTCATTACCATCCCTGTTCATAGTGAATAAAGGCAAAAATGGAAAAGGCCGAAGGCGAAGTTAAGCGACCGCACACAGAAGTTAATCTTCCAAAGCAACCTGAGATACGAAGGCTCTGGAAGCAAAAAAAAACACATTTGCAGGAGGAAGTAGCAGAAGACACAACAAACATCAAAGACATCGTGACAAAAAAAAAAGAATCTAACGCGTCAAAAAAAGAAAGTTCCTTGCAAGTCAAAGAAATCGATAGAGCGTTTTCAGAATGTATGTGCCTGTGATTGTTTGGGAAGTTAAATTACTTGAAAGAAGAAGTGACGTGTCGTGTCGTTTGTGTTAGTTTTTTTGGTGCTGCTACTTTCGCACTTCTATTCATCATAAATAGTATTTTCCAACAAATCTAGCCGCATACCATGCCAGTAAGTGAACGCTAGAGTTGCTGCATTCCGTTACCAAGCTTCACAATTCCACTCTTTACGTCATCAGTAGCCCCAGCGCTCGTAAACCGCAACTTCAATGCGGCGTCATGTTTTAGCGCCGCAGACACTATTTCCCAAACCATGCGAGTTTCACATGGAAACACAACAACACAATGCGAGATTTTTTCTTTTCGGTATAGGTATACTTACGTTGCTTGTGTCGCCAACACCAAGGCCGTCACTGTGAAAACCACCGTCCTAAACCACAGACCACTGCCGGCGTTGAAACGACGAAGTCCTTCGCACCTCTGTCGACTTCCACACTCCCGAACCCCCCGTCCGGCGACGTCCAAGCGATCACTCAACGAACCACACATCACACCCTCAGCTGTTTCCATTCTGGTCCTCACTGCCACCCTGAAACCAAACACCGCACACCACGCTAAAAGTCAACACCGGGGCCTAACAGTCTTCTCAATCCACTTTCGTTGACAACGTCTTCCTGCGGCACCACAGAAACGAAGTGTGTATCTACCTGGCTCCGTCGATAGTATCGACGTGTTCGTCGCTTTTTTTTTTTTGTTCCTTTTCCTCCTCAGCTCGTCGTCGCTGAACCGATCTCCTTCAAAGCGCGTGCTTAAGGTTTCCTCCTGTTTGCCAGCTGCAGGCGAGGGCGATGATGCTTGTGTAGATTCCGGTGGCGGCGTGCCGGCATTTATAAATCGTTGTCCCTACCCTTCCTCTGGGGGAAGCAGCAACGTCAAAGCGTGCGCGAGCCCTCCGACGAAGCTGCCGCTGCAGGCAACAGGAGAGTAGAAACTTGTCCGCCGGCGGTAACTCGAAGACCGGCCCGTCTGATGACGCCGAACGGCGCTCGCAGTGGGGGGTAGGCTAGTGGTGGAATCTCATTTCTCGCTCTCCAACCTCGCCATGGAAAGCAAGAGAGTGAGGGATCTCCATCGAGAGGAAAGGACATTCGAAGGGAGGAGGATTCAAGAGTCGTCCGACCAGTTTCCGTTCGTTCTATCTTTTCTTCTTTTTTTCCCCCCGCTATGAAAACGTTAGGCCGCTTCTCTCCCGCCCTCATCGCGGCCACATCCTCCTCTTTCTTACCCTCACCGTAGAATACAGGAGTACCAAAGGGAGGGAATGAACGAATGAATCGTGGCGGGGATTTACGAGTGAGGGAGAAGGTTTCATACGCTACTCTAGTGCGCATTTTGTTCTTGTCGCTTCGCTGTTACCCTTACAGGAAGAACCGAAAAGAGATAACAAAAAGACAGGGCGCGAACAGGTTCGGCTAATCGGATGGGCGCGCGCGAATTGAAACGGAAAAAAAAGGGCGGTCGTCTGCTTCCTCGTCGTTGTCGTCAGCGTCGTCTGCTACGCCTTGCGTGCGCCCGCCAGAGTTACGTTTCCGTTACTATGTTTCGTTGTCTTCCGTTTCACTTTGTGCATTTAACTTCCGTTTCAACCGGCATTCCGTTCTTCCCACACCTGTGTAAAGCGTTTCACGACGACCGCCCATACACTGGCGCCAGGTGCAGGGGGATGTCCTCAAGGAAAAGAGACAAAAAATAGCAGCGCGGTTGTAGCTCGTTTGTGGTCATATCCGCTACAAGAGCTGAATGTCGTTCCTTTCGCTGGCGTCCGTGGGAAAGTACACACACAGGCAGTACTTATATGGACAGGCAGCAAGTCAAGGGAGGAGGTTGTGCGTAAAACTCGGGTAAGGCCGTTCGGCTACAAAACTAATTGGTATTTTGCGCAAAATTGTCAGCGGGAATTCGAGTTTGGCGCGATAAGCGATAGATAGGTTTCACACGTTTTCCAAGCATTCCAAAACCTGTAAAAGCCAAGCACATGTAATGCAGGTGCTTGTACCTGCTGGAAAAACCGCTGTGTCGCCCGAAGCAGTCGGCATTCATACTCAGTACGCCCTGCACATGATGCGTTTGCTATGCCAGTGAATGATTAAATACCATCAGAATGGTTTTAAATGTTGCTTTAATCGGCTTTAGCCCCGCCGCGGTGGCTCAGTGGTTAGGGCGCTCGACTACTGATCCGGAGTTCCCGGGTTCGAACCCGACCGCGGCGGCTGCGTTTTTATGGAGGAAAAACGCTAAGGCGCCCGTGTGCTGTGCGATGTCAGTGCACGTTAAAGATCCCCAGGTGGTCGAAATTATTCCGGAGCCCTCCACTACGGACCTATTTGTTCCTCTCTTCTTTCGCTCCCTCCTTTATCCCTTCCCTTACGGCGCGGTTCAGGTGTCCAACGACATATGAGACAGATACTGCGCCATTTCCTTTCCACCAAAAAAACCAATTAATTAATTAATCGGCTTTACCACTGGGCTTATCCGGGTCGTTCGACGGTGATTCATCTACCTGTCGTCGAAATAGTTAGGTCATCGAACAAATGAAAATGAAAATTGGTTTTTGGGGAAAGAAAATGGCGCAGTATCTGTCTCGCATATCGGCGGACACCTGAACCGCGCCGTAAGGGAAGGGATAAAGAAAGGAGTGAAAGAAGAGAGAGGTGCCGTAGTGGAGGGCTCCGGAATAATTTCCACCAAATGGGGATCTTTAACCTGCACTGACATCGCACAGCACACGGGCGCCTTAGCGTTTCGCCTCCATCGAAACGCAGCCGCCGCGGTCGGGCTCGAACCCGAGGTTCATCGACCGGCTGATGCGTTTTCTAAAGGCTTCGTGCCTGTGAAAGCCGAGTATCTGGACAAGTGGTGTATGTAGCCGTTAAAAAAAAACTGACCAATTCCCAGTGGTACTGGTCATCCCCGGAAGTATCGACCACCAGCCGTACCGGCCAACAGCGATTCCCGAGTAGATCCACCATACCACTAAGCGATAGCTGTGGTTCCAAGCGAAGTTTCACAACTATTCCTTGACTGCTAAGTTTTTTTTCTTTGGTTTGATTCGCCAATTTACTGCATATATCTGTTCGGATCAGTCCCTGCCCGTTTCAAGGAACAAGTATATTCAACTTTTCATGTAGTAATCGAAACAGGCGTTTTTCTTCCACTCGTCACCTGCTTTGGTGAAAAGCAGTAGTCTGTTCAGTACTAATTAGGCTACTTTATTTTCCCAGGCCGCTTCGTGATGACGGAAGTCCTAAGCAGGCTCACCTCCGGTGCTAAGCGATGCAAGCTTTTGGTTTCTTCTCCGCTTCTTCTCCGTACTACACTCTAACAAGAATACGTAATACGTCTATATGGGAGAAAAGAACGGAATAAGCCGTCATCTAGCGCACATCTTTTCAAAAAGGGGGTGTGCCAGGGGCAGCTTACACCCTTTCTACACCTTTCTGTTAGAGTGTCCTTCACAGCAAACAATTTTACACCCCTAAGGGTGTAAAAGAGTAAGGACGCTGAAACACGATACCCGAAAGACGCGGGTTCGATCCCGGCCGCGGCGGTCGAATTTCGATGGAGGCGAAATTCAAGAGGCCCCTGCTCTGTGCGATGTCACTGCACGTTAAAGAACCCCAGGTGGTCGAAATTTCCGGAGCCCTTCACTACGGCGTCCCTAATAGCCTAAGTCGCTTTGGGACGTTAAACCCGGCCCTTAAACCATAAAGCAATCGTAAATGTGCTGAGGGGATTGGGGTGCGGAGCTGCGGAGGGGGTTGCTGTGCACCAAGAAGAACATGCTAAAACGAGACAGCAGTGCTAGGAAACGTGCCGTGGATCAAGGCACCGATCAAGCAGAAGAGCGTTCCACAGCACCCGCCCCGTGTCAGGTCAGCAGCATGGCCGGACCACACAAGCGCACGGGCGACGCGTGCAGAAGTGCGTGCTCGAGGACGCGGCGAGACGCACAGTGCGCATGCGCAAGGCGAACGTCCGGCAAGCCATTCACGGCAGGAACGCGCCGCCGGTCACAAATGCGCGGCTCGGCTGGACCCCCTTTTCTTGGTCCTCTAAAAAAATACAATAAAACAAGTCACGCGAAGCGAAACGACAGGATCCCGGGTTCGAACCCGACAGCGGCGGCTGCGTTTTTATGGAGGAAAAACGCCAAGGCGCCCGTGTGCTGTGCGATGTCAGTGCACGTTAAATATCCCCAGGTGGTCGAAATTATTCCGGATCCCTCTACTACGGCGCCTCTTCCTTCAGGTATCCAACGATATATGAGACAGATACTGCGCCATTTTCTTTCCCCAAAAACCAATTATTATTATTATTATTATTATTATTATTATTATTATTATTATTATTATTATTATTATTATTATTATTATTATTATTATTATTATTATTATTATTATTATTATTATTATTTGTATTGGGTTATGCGCTTCGGTTAGGTGTCTCACGTAACCTGTTAGCACTGACGTTCGTAGCATCCCTGGAATTTGGCAATTTTGTATATTCCGCATACATTCTATCGTATAGCAATGCTACCGCTACATCATATACTCCCGAGACTGCAGCATCAATGCAAAACGTTGGTGGTCCTAACAAGAGAGACTGATATTAATGATATCGAAAGAGTGCATTGTCCACAACGCTGGTTCGAGCTTGAGCAAGCTGAAGGCTTTGCCATTTCACTAAGCGTGCGCGCTTTGTTCGAACAAAGCAAGGCTCTTCACAGCCCGAGGGCAGCGCGCCCAATATCGGCGTTGCATACGGCGACACTGTACGAAGCACGAGGACCGGAGACGCGCAAAAAGACGCGCGAGCCCGAAGCTCGAGCGACGTACGCAGTCCAAAGGCCACTTCACATACAAGAGAAAACGCTAGCGATTTCCGCCGCCGCGGCGCACAAACATGTTTCGAGTCGTCGCAGCGGTTCGAGCGGCCAGAATGATGAGGTTCCAAAAAGTTGCACATTTTTCACTGCAACGCGCCGCTCAATCGCTCTATTCGCTCAGTCGCCTGCACGTGAACCAACCTTAACGCGATTTGAAGGCGGTCGAGGTCGCTTCGGCTCAACCAAACCAGATTTTTTTTTCTCTATTCACGCTCACTCACGCCCACATAAAAATGACGGTGCATAATGGAGAAACCAACCGGCTAGCCAAGCTCGTGTATTTCGTTCAGCTTTCTCGCAAAAATATATTGCTTTAGAACGCAATCATCATGGCCTACTAGGTTAGGCCTAACGCGACCACCAAGTGACGTCAGATGAACAAAGGGAGCACCCAAACCGGACTGCGGCGAAGGTCAGAGAACCGAAAGGAAATTCGCTACGCACCTGGAGGCCCACCAGCTGAGTCTCCTTTCTTCTTCTATTTGCGCTTTCCTTTTTCCATATAGTTAGCGGGCCACAAGCACACCTGACAATCACCGCACCGGACGTGTTACTTGACTGTCTGCCGAGCCCCTGGAGGAGGAGGAAAGAACATTTATTGAGCTCTCAAATTCGTTTTTGATGGTTCAGATGGTGTCTTCCTTCTTCAGTTGACACTCCATCTTGTTACAGGGTTGGGGCCCTAGTCTAAGGCTCCACTGAGTGTGGCTGCGCCTCGCACTCTGTTTATCAGACCCTTTTGAGTCTCCAGGTGTGTGTTGGTTAGCATACCCACCCACTCTTCCATATTCGGGTTATTGACTATCATAATGATCGGCGGCTCTATCTTTTGACAGGCCCATGACGTATGATAGAGTGTTGGTTTGTCACCACACCATGGGCATCTTGCCTCGTACTGTGTAGGAAACATTTTGCTTAAGATATTTAGGTTGGGGAAGGTGTCTGTGATTAATCTCCATGCAGCTGCGTCTTCCCGGCTTAGTCTTTCATTGGGTGGTGGATATCTTCTTCTTACACCTTTGTAGTAATTCAGTATGTTTGAATATTTTAGGGTTACTGGTTCGGGTTCCTCGTGGCTGTATGCATAGGGTGCTCGGCTTGCATGCCCTCGAGCCACTCTATCAGCCACTTGGTTTCCCTTTACCGCTGTATGCCCTGGTATCCAGATAATCGTGTGTTTAATGTTTTTGTCGGCTGGGTGGGTGTCTATAATGCGTAGCGCTCTGCTCCCTATTCTGCCATTCATATAATTTCGACTTGCCGTTTGGGAGTCCGTTACGATTGTCAGAGATCTGCCGGTACGGTTGCCTTCCGAGATTGCAAGAGCTATCGCCGTCTCTTCAGCTTCCACTACCGCGCAGTCCTTTAGTGACGCGCTTGTCACTTCTTGTAGGTTCTCGTTTACAACTGTGGCTACTGCGCCGTTGTTGTGGTCGTATCTCGCAGCGTCGGTGTATGCAACGTTGCTTTTCTCCTCTAACATTTTTTGCGTGTGTTCGGCACTAGCCTCTCTTCTTGCCTTATGTAGATTTGGATCCATATTTTTTGGTATCGGCGCGACATGTATTGTGCTCCGATACTCTTCAGGTATGTCTTTTGTGGCCTCGAGTTCCTTTACTAGTCCTTCGCTGAAGTATCTCCTTAAGAGTACTCTTCCTGCTTTGGTTTGTTTTAGTCTTTGGATTTGGTTGCTCATTATTGCCTCCTTTAGCTCCACAAAGGTATTATGTATCCTTGGCGCTAATAGTTTTTTCGTTGATGTGCGTTGTGGCATAATAAATAATAATTGGTTTTTTGGGGAAAGGAAATGGCGCAGTATCTGTCTCATATATCGTTGGACACCTGAACCGCGCCGTAAGGGAAGGGATAAAGGAGGGAGTGAAAGAAGAAAGGAAGAATAGGTGCCGTAGTGGAGGGCTCCGGAATAATTTCGACCACCTGGGGATCTTTAACGTGCACTGACATCGCACAGCACACGGGCGCCTTAGCGTTTTTCCTCCATAAAAAGCGCAGCCGCCGCGGTCGGGTTCGAACCGTTGTGGCAGGTGTAATGCTGTTTTGTATGCCTGCCTTATTATAGCGTTAATTCTTTGCTCTTCCTGCTTGGTGTAGCTATGGTAGGGGAGGCTGTATGCTACTCTGCTGATTACGAGGCTTGTGACCAGCTGGAGCGTGTCTTCCTCCCTCATCTCCTGTCTTCTGTTGGATACCCTGTTTATCATGCGTGATACTTGCGTCGTGGTGTTCTTGAGTAGCGCCAGAGTGTGGTTGCATCTTTGGTTGGACTGGAGCCACATTCCTAGTATTCTTACGGTTGTCTTGTCTGGTCATCGGCTGCCCCTCCAGATAAACCCTTAGCTTATACTCTTCTTCTTGCGGCACAGTCTGGTTCATCTTGCCTCTCCAGACTCTTAGCAGTTCTGATTTCTCTGTAGAGCAAGCGAGGCCTCTTGCTTTTACGTGTTCCTCTATGCATGTGGCCGCTTCTTGCAGCTTCTCTTCTTTTTCTCCGAGCGAGCCTCGGTTTATCCACACCGTGATGTCGTCGGCTTACATCGCGTGTCTGATTCCTTCTATCCTTTCTAGTTGCTTGGCCAGCCCGATCATTGCTATATTGAAGAGTAGCGGGGAAATTACTGATCCTTGGGGGGTTCCCTTGTTTGGGGTGCGTATCGCCTCGGATCTCACTTCTCCTACTCCAATCGTTGCAGTCCTATTTGATAGAAAGGCCTTCACGTATCCATGGATCTTTTCCCAACGGTTTAGATTATCCAGTCCTGTGAGTATGGCTTCGTGGCTGACATTGTCAAAGGCTCCCTTTATATCCACGGCCATGATGATGTGTTCTTCTTTCCTCGGTATATTGCTCAGTACTTCTTTGAGTTGTAGAAGCACATCTTGCGTTGATAATTTCTGTCGGAAGCCGTACATGCTCTGCGGATAGAGATCGCGGTCTTCCATATAATTTTGGGGCCTCATCGTTATCACCCGTTCATATAGCTTGCCTAGACACGAGATTGCCTAGGCACGGTTAGTTCTGCAACCAACTCGTCGCTTATGGTGAATTCCAATCGCAGGCCCGGAGCGGTCTGCACGCTCTGTGACAGAGCGCCTGAATCCGGCGCAGAGCGCGCGACCTGAAATTACGATTGGAGTACACTTGCTCTGGCCAGAGCATGTAGGGCGCCGCTATCGCCGCTGAATAAGAACGTCACGCAAACTTCCGGTCGGATCCGCCGAATTCGGCGGAGCAGTCCCGACTGCTCCACGGAGCAATCTCGGCTCGGCAACCGCTCCCTGTCTACGATTGGAAGACTCGATCCGTGCCTCAGATCTGCGTTTGGAATACAGTTGCTCCGAAAAGGGAAGGAAACGTTGCTCCAGAAGTGCTCCAACTCTGCGATCGGAAGTCACCATTAGGTTCCTGATTAGTGCGTTCTTGATTTTGTCTGCGCCCGCCGCCGTGTTTCCTGTTGTGTTCCTTATTGCTACATATACTTCCTCCCTAGTTATGGGTCTTCTAGGGTAGGGTTTGCTGCTCCCTTATATCCTTCCGCGTATGCTGTCGGATTGTCGTTTCCGTAGCACTTCTGTCTTACTTTTTCTATTAGTTCTTCTTTGGTGCCCTGAAACTGATGTACCAGCCTTTGTATCACCTTGTTGTTTTCGGATTTGGTCTTGGCCTGGTCCAGTTGGGCCCTAAGGATGTTCCACGTTTTTTGCCATGCTTAGTGTCCTACATATATATAGAGAATTGCTAAATTGCTACCAATTGGCTCTGGCTAGTTGCTCCGCATGTTCCTCCGTCTTCTGGGTGATCTCGGCCATCTTCTTCTTTAGTTTCCTATTTAATTTTTGTCTTTTCCACCTCTTAGTGAGACTCTGTCTTGCCTCCCATAGCTTCAGCAGTATGGAGTCCACTTCGGGTGTCTGCTCTGTGCGGTCGATTTCTTTGGTGCAGTCCTTTTGTTTTGCTTGCAGTTTGCCACTCCATTCTTTTATGGATTATATTCCTTCCCTCGAGAGCTCCTTGCATGCTTCTCTGAAGGCGTTCCAGTCTGTTATCTTTGCGGTGTCTATTCTTCTCCTGACGTGATCTGTACCAATTTGTGCTTTGATTATGAGGTGATCGCTTCCTAGCCCTTCTTGCATGTTTTCCCATGTTAGCTTGGTTTGCGCGACAAAATTTAGGTCCGGACTGGTGTCTTCCTGTACACTGTTGCCTACTCGGATTGGTACTCCTGGGTCGGTTATAAGCTGGAAGTCGTTATCTTCGGCCGCCTCTTTGATGTCGCTGCCTTTTTTGTCCGTGTTTCTGTACCCCCAACTGGGGTCCCTTGCCTTTAAGTCTCCCACTACTACTAGGGCGTTTCCTCTGGCTAGCTTTTTTGATTCGTGGGAAGAGCCTTGCATAGTTTTCATTTTTCTGTCTTGGGGGGGGGGGGGGGGGGGCTGTATCGTTGACTACGAAAATGCTAACTCCCCTTCATGTTTTTCTTGGTATGATTTCTGTGATCCCCGTGTTTGCTATTTTGTCGTGTGCTATAGACACTAGGTTCTTGTTTATTAGGAGCGCTGTTTGACTCTCCTCTTCCCCTTTCTGGAGCGTGCATCCCTGCAGGCTAGGTTTGTGCCTTTTAATTTCTTGCAAGGCTATTACGTCCGGCGGAGTCAATTGTCTATTTATGTACTGATGAAGCTGCCCTTGATGTTCTTTATGTTGTCTAGCCATGATTAGTTTTCTGGGTTTCTTTTTTGGTCAAATTTGTTCTTGACACCTTGTGTTCTTTCTTGTTCGCGCATGTTCCTAATTTCCGCATTCTGCATTTCTGTGCGTTGTTCCATGAGGCCGAGTTTCTGCATCACTTCGGTCATGAAATTCTTAAAGTATTCGGGCATTTCTTCTGGCGTTTGTCTTGGTGGCGACGGTGACCTAGGAGGGCTAACCGCCTGCATCTCCCTGACTACTCTTGTTAATTATTCTATTTTCTTTTCCTGTTCTTCCACCTTCTGCTTAAGGATTCAGTTCTCCTTTTCTATGTGGGTTTGTGGGTTTTCTTGCCTATTATCGTTTACCCGAATTTTGGAACAGTGATTTTGGAACAACGCCGAATTTTGGAACAGCCCCTGGAGAATGGTAAAAAGGCTGCGCTGTTATTTACTCCTTTATAGTGACCTTTTCTGCTCTGCGATTAGCTCATATGCTACGCCACGCGCTGTGTTCCGTCGTCGTCATTGGAGACGTCATGCGCGTGCCGGCGCTTCAAAGTGCCTCCAAGAACGCAGAAAGAAAAAAAAAACTGTATAGAACCAAAGGAAATTGTCGTAAGATACCACGTTACCATTGCTCCTTATGTGAACGCAGAGTCCCGACGCGTCTCGAACACGCGCGCTGTGGAACTCGAAGTCTACAAGTGGAGGGTAACTCCGCTTCGAAACCCAACTAGTCCTAGAGGCTACCTTGCTGAGAGGGACTAGTTCGGAAAATACAGAGGCGCAAACCAGGGTCACGGACGTACAATGTGAGCAAATGGGCCGAGCGCTTCTAGCATTACCCGCCGCGGTGGCTCAGTGGTTATGGCGCTCGGCTACTCATCCGGAGTTCCCGGGTTCGAACCCGACCGCGGCTGCTGCGTTTTTATGGAGGCAAAACGCTACGGCGCCCGTGTGCTGTGCGATGTCAGTGCACCTTAAAGATCACCATGTGGTCGAAATTATTCCGGAGCCCTCCACTACGGCACCTCTTTCTTCCTTTCTTCTTTCACTCCCTCTTTTATTCCTTCCCTTACGGCGCGGTTCAGGTGTCCGCCGATATGTGAGACAGATGCTGCGCCATTTTCTTTCCCCAAAAACCAATTTTCATTTCTTTAACGTGCTCTTACATCGCACAGCACACGGGCGCCTTTTGCGTTTCGCCTCTATAGAAACACGGCCGCCGCGGTCGGGCTCGAACCCGGGTACTAAATTTCGCGTTTTGCCCCATGTAGACTTGACCCCACTCTCCCCTAATCCAGTTCTTAACTTCATGCTATTGACCAGTCGTTTAAAGTTCCTTATTTCTCAGTACTTGTTTCCTATATCTACTTACTGGTTAGTTTTCTAGTCCTTTTCCGCCCATGTGAGTCACCATTCTTTCTGTCATCATCATCATCAGTATGACTACGCCCACTGCAGGACAAAGACAGGACACTTTCTGTACAAGCGTTAAATACCTTAGCTACCCACCTGTTATCTTTGAACGCATGTGGTAGGGTGGTGCCCTCTGGGTGTTGCGGTGACAACTCCGTGCAATAGATGACCCTGCGTTCAGGGCTCTCCTAATCCGCACCACGTATCTAACTTTTGGTACAGTCCTTCCCGAGCTGCCGCGGTAGTGTCAAAACGTTAACGGCACAGCACGGTGCCCAACACTCCTTCGCGCGTCTCAAAGAGCAGCGTATTCCCGCCCTAATTATTGTACAGCTTCTCTATAGGGCGGTCTTTTGAGGGTTCGTCTCCGCGTCTCACATGAATGTTTGCACTGCTCAGGACCACTTTGTTTCACGTACCTCTTGCGCTTGCTGCTCGTACAGGCCGAACTTGCGGCTCAGCTTGTGTAGACGCGATGTCCGCGTTGCATCGATACACTTGGCGGGTCCAGCGGTTGTCCATAGTCCACACAGGCGACCTACGAAGGCTAGCTTGGTGCCTGCCTTGCGTGCTTCGAACGAGCACCGGCCGAGGTCCCCTCTATGGCATCGGAGGCCACTCGCCCATGGCAGCTTAGAGCCACTCTGCTCACTTTGCGCTGTCCGCGCTCTAACCAGGAGCGTGTTTTTGCGATAGGCAGAGCACATCGTCTGCAAACGTCAAGCCAATCACATGTACGGCCTTCCAGAGTCCGTGGACCAGCACATACTTGTTGCAGCAACACACGCAACGATGGTGCAACAGGTGTTTCGGGCCTCCGGCTGGTTTGTCGAAGGTGTCCCTCTTGGACCTCCGGTAGCACAGGCGCGGAACCTACGACGGCGCCGAGGTACCAGTAATCGCTAGCCCGAGGTATGACGTCATTGTTAAGTAGAGTCCCCTCAGTACCGTAGTGTAGGCCCGAGAGCTGCAGCACGGCGTTGAATTGGAGCCCCAGTTGGTCAACACAGGTGATGGACAGCGGGACCCGTCGTTGGAGCGCGTCCACGTTGTATGCAAGCAACACCAGCTTGCCGGAATTGCCAGGCCTGGCAGGATTCAAACATCCGGTGTTCCGTCGTAGAGATAGTGGAGCAGGAAACCCAGCCCTGACTCGAGTAAGGTGCGTTCAAGGCCTGCAGCGTACGTCGCAAACAGCAGTGGAGAAATTGGACAGCCTTGTTTGAGGACCCTGACCACGGACACGGGCTCCGAGCGGAAGTCACTAAAGCAGGCAAGAACTGTGTTTGCACTGTAGAGTCGGCGCAGCAAGTCGATCCCACACAGCCGATTTTCCCTGCCCACATGTTCACACTCTTTTCCACTTCTTGCGCCACCTTGTGGCCTAAAAAATAAACGAAGACTTATGGATAGCGTTAGTGCTTAACTCTTTCCTTACGACTCCCATAGACCATACGACATAAACGTCGGATCAGTTTGCGCGTAGTGGAAAATTTTAAAAAACATCGCCGCAAAATAGCAATACCCGGAACCAACTCCTGATCGAAGACTACAGTGCTGGCATGTTGGGTGTGGGTAAATGGGACCAGCCCCATTAGCTACACACAATGTGTTGGTGAAGGGCGTGCGGTGGTCGAAAACGTTACCTTTCTACTGTGTTGACACCGCTTTTGTAAAAAGCTTCATCCTTTTTCAAGCCCATCGTGAAGCTTACACTTTCACATCCCTGAATTGGGCCCTAAAGTTCCCAGTACCACTTGCTGCTTTTAGACTAGAGCCCCTTAAAGGGAAGCTGAAGCAGTTTTCGAAAAAAAAAGAGTTTCCTGCGCATTTTATGGTTTTTAGTCCGCTGAGAAAGAATATCTCATTCGAAAAGAGCGGAAATAAACGCAAAACGCTGTTTTTTTTTTTAAGAAGAAAACACGCCCATCCCTTCAGGGCGCCGAGCGAACGCCACTGTTGCCCGCGATTGGAACCTGTACACATTTCTTATTGCGTAAATAGTTTGTGTATATTACCTCTCCCCCTATCCTCTCTCTCCTGTCCCCTCACCTCTTTCATTTCATTTCTCCCTTCTGCCTGCTATCCTTTATTTCCGCTGCCCCAGCTCAGGTGCTTCAGTATCGATGGCAGATGCCGGGGCTGGCAAAAATCTTTTCCTTCCTTTTTATTATTATTTTAATAAAACCACTTACTACTGGCCGCGATTGGCCGGGACCGTCGTGACGTCATCCGCGGGGATCTCCGGCCGGCACCGACAGCTTTGCTGCGTGGCGCGTTGCTTCAGCTGCCTTAAGGACTGCGTCTTCGAAATTATGGATAATTCAAGCAGTGTTGAACAGTTTGGACCCTCAACGTATACATGTTCGAGCCATCAGCAGCCTCAAAAAAACGGCGCAACCAACGACACCGCGGAGTGCGCCGACAGCGAAATTCAAGTCGCGGCATTTTGACGTGTTGGAAACCTCGACTGACCCCGCCGCGGTGGCTCAGTGGTTAGGGCGCTCGACTACTGATCCGGAGTTCCCGGGTTCGAACCGGACCGCGGCGGCTGCGTTTATGGAGGAAAAACGCTAAGGCGCCCATGTGCTGTGCGATGTCAGTGCACGTTAAAGATCCCCAGGTGGTCGAAATTATTCCGGAGCCCTCCACTACGGCACTTCTTCTTCCTTTCTTCTTTCACTCCCTCCTTTATCCCTTCCCTTACGGCGCGGTTCAGGTGTCCAACGATATATGAGACAGATACTGCGCCATTTCCTTTCCCCCAAAACCAATTATTATTATTAAATCTCGACTGATACGTATCTTTTGCGTAGGTGCATGTGTAAATGGCAATAAAACAAAGCAAATTGCGTCGAAACGTTGTTGTGCACCGCTTCTGCATAAAATCTCGGCCACCAACTTCTTGGGGCACCTGTAAACATGATCGAACTCAGATTGCCGACATGCTTACACGAGTCGCGGAAGGTAAATCATATATTAGTTCATTTATTCTTAGTGACGTGCCTAATTTCACCCGTTGGTCTCGTAGAACTGCAAAGCAATGCCAAACTGCAGATGAGTCGGAGTGGGTTCACTGCTGCACTGCAGCGCGAAGAGACGAGACGACGGAGGAAGCTCTCGTGTGCGCTGTTCCTTCTGTCGGATGTTCGGGGTACGGTTAAACCAGGACTCTTCTGCGCTTACCCCCATACGTTGATTTTAAGCACGCTGAACACGCTTTTGAACAATAATTAAAGCTGCGCTTCGGAGCTCGCAGTTCTGACTCATCGAAACTAGTGTGCAGCGAGATATAGTTGCTGCTGATGCGTATCGAGATAACGAGCAGAATTACTTGTGGCAGATATATGCGCACCGCAGCTCGACGACTTTGCCGTTCTGGCTCAAGGACAAATTTGCATGAATTCTGGCGCCATTCTCGATCGTCAGCCATGATCAAGCGTTCATGAATGCAAATGTTTACAGTTATCAAGTATACTAAGCCTCTATAATGCCACTGGCCCTGGGGAGTAATCTAAATAATTAAATAAATGAAGTTTATTTATTTATTTATTTATTTATTTATTTATTTATTTATTTACATTACTCCTCAGGGTCAGTGGCATTACATAGGGGGAGAGAGACGGAGAGAAAAATACAGTTGGTTACACGAATGTTAAATAACGTCTGAATATACAATGTTAGCTAGTGCTACGCGGACCTGCTCATAACTTACCACCGGTTTTTTGGTCAATTACGTGCAGCTGCATGTACTGCGCGCTGATGAAAGGTTAAGAGGATCGCTTGTTCTGCCAAGGGGTGCAAGAAATCAGGAAAAAGCAAAAAGGCCCGCAGTGCGTAGCGAACTCGAAAGATCTCAAGACCGTGTCCCTCAGAGAGGCAGTGCTGGAAGAGACTTTAGCTCAGCATGGATGTGAACCAGCTCGAAAAGGCAAAAAGTTTACTAAGAGGTAAGGAAGTAATATTACGAAAGGGGATATATTGATGCACATATTTTGTGCAGGCAGTTTCTGTATGATCCGCAACGCCCGTTTTTGTCTGGATAACGTGCAATGGGCTGGGGGAGAACAACCGATGGATTCTGACAAGCTGCGTTGAGCGCTACCCGAAGGAATTACCATGCCAAAACTGGTTTATATACAGCCTTCAAGCATTACGCAGAACGCCCGAACCAGAGAAAGCAAACAGCACTGGCAGAAGGTTACGTTGATCGGTCGTTAGCCAAAGCGCGGGCCGCAGCGGAGAAAGCACAGCCAGACGGCCGGCCGACTCCCCGTGAATGGCGTCACTTCCGCCTGTTCCCCCATTCTGCCGTCCCCCACCTGGCTCTTCCGGAAGCGACGAGGAAGTGTCGGCGCCGGGTTTTCAAGAAGCGGTCCGCAGCTCTTTTTGCAGACAGAATTGAGAAAAAATTTACACACATGATTTTCAATGTCCCCTCTTCCCAACCACAGCGTTTCATAGGATTTGAAAGCCGTTTCAGCTTCCCTTCAAGCAGATTTTCGAACCTGACCCTGTCGAACGTAACCACACACCCCCTGCACCTCCCGCAAGCTTGCGTCATGAGCAAGAAATACAGGGAAACGAGGAAATTGTAAACTATGCTACGATGAGCATAATATGGAACATCTAACAATGATGTGACTGCAAGGCGTTCGGAGAGTACTTCTGCTTGACAGCAAAAAGAACTTCATTTATTGAGCGGCGCAGGCGCCAGGGTGGTAGGTAGGTAAACTCTTTTATTGCGCCCAAAAACAGGGGACCAGTCAAAGGACCGGTTGCGCTGACTTAGAGGAGGTCGGCGGGGATCCTTTGGGATGCCGCGGCCTCCACCGCGCGCTGGATAAGCCAGCGTTGGTCTGCTGGCTTGGAAGTACACAGGAGAGACTCCCACGTCTCTGGGGTGTTTGCGTTGTCTCTGTTGTAATGTGTACAAGTCCACACCATGTGTATGAGTGTGGCCGGAGTTGAGCAGTGTTTACACATGGGGGCTATCTGTTCCGGAAAGATCCTGCTGTATAAGAGGGGGTGTGGGAAGCTGCCAGTTTGTAGTTTGCGCCATTGGACGGCCTCGCGTCTTGTTAGATCGCGGTGTGCGGGAGGATATGTGCACCTTTGGAGTCTGTAGTGCTGGAGTATGTCCGTGTAAGTGGTGAGTAGAGATAGTGAAGCGCGTGGGATATTAGTGTCAGCGGAAGCAGGGTGGCTGATCATACTCTCGGCTCGGCAGCTGAGATCTCGAGCGAGAGTGTGTGCCTGGGCGTTTCCGCTGAGCGACTCGTGGGCTGGAGCCCAAAGAAGTAAGCGAGATGTGGAAGAGGGTGCTGTAGAACGTAGAATGTGTAACGCCTGGCAAGAGATACGGCCAGCATCGTAATTGCGAATAGCCTGTTGAGAGTCACTGATGACGACTTTGGTATTAGGGTCGGCTAGCGCGAGCGCAATGGCAACCTCCTCAGCTGCGGTGACTGTTTCTGCATTGCGAATGCTGCGGGCTGTGTACCAGCTGCGGTGAGGGGCGAGAGCTACCGCCACCATCGCTGGCCTCGATGGATGGTAAGAGGCGTCCGTATACGTGACGTCCGGACGTCCGCTGAAGCGTTTCTCGAACTGACGAGCCCGGTCGGCCCGTCTCTCGGCGTGGTGTTCCGGGTGCATCCGTTTGGGAATGGGAGGAATGCGGAGATTTAGGCGATATTCCGATGGAAGTTCAGCGTAACTTGGGGCCGATCTCGGCGGGGAGATCCCAACTTGCTGCAGTACCGCTCGGCCAGCGTGTGTGAGTGAGAGCCGCTCATACTGGGCGGTGAGGGTTGCTTCGATCAGTTCGCTCACGGTATTGGAGATTCCGAGAGCCATGAGCTTATGGGTAGCTGTGGACATGGGAAGACCTAGGGCCGTCTTGTATGCTTTTCGAAGTGACGCGTCTAGCCGTTCGCTTTCGGCACGAGTGAGACGTAAGTAGGGTCCAGAGTAGGTGATGCGGGAGCAGACGAAAGCTTGAACGAGGCGCAGGAGGTTGGACTCTCGCATGCCATGATGCTTGTTGGAGATTCGCTTAAGGAGGCGTCCGATCTGCACAACCGACTGGTCGATGCGTTGGATCGTGATGTTGTTGCTGCCGTTGGCCTGTAGATGCAAGCCCAGGATCCTGATGTTGTCTGTTCGAGGAATCGGGTTTCATTGCACCTGGAGGTTGATGTCCGGAAGTATCTTTGAAGGGTGTCGTCCCGGGGAAGGAATGATGATATACTCGGACTTTGTCGCCGAGCACGTGAGGCCAACTGTATTTAGATAATCTCCGATCCGTTCGATCGCGGTCTGTAAAGTCTCTTCAATCTGGCCGTCACTGCCGCGCGTGATCCAAAGTGTGAGGTCGTCAGCATAAATGCTGTGATGCAGGTGGGGGATGTCGGCCAGTAGCTTCGGCAGGCCTATCAGTGCGACGTTAAAAAGCATCGGCGAAAGTACGGCGCCTTGCGGCGTGCCACGGTTTCCCGGAGAGATGATGGAAGGATCTCCCGTGCCGGCTTTAAGTTGCACTGTGCGGTCGGTGAGAAAGTTTCGGATGTACGCATACATGCGATGTCCGACACCGAGAGCTTGAAGTTGTTGAAGAATCGCTTCATGGAGGACGTTGTCGAATGCCTTGGCAACATCGAGGCCGACGATGACTTTCGTGTCTAGTGTACGTCTCATGACTACCTGATGATGGAGAAGAAGCATAATGTCCGGGGCTACTCGCCAGGGTGGCTGACTGTTGACAAATGATGTCAAATACCATAAGAATAATAATAATTAATAATTGGATTTTGGGGAAAGGAAATGGTGCAGTATCTGTCTCATATATCGTTGGACACCTTAACAGCGCCATAAGGGAAGGGATAAAGGAGGGAGTGAAAGAATAAAGGAAGGAGAGGTGCCGTAGTGGAGGGCTCCGGAATAATTTCGACCACCTGGGGATATTTAACGTGCACTGACATCGCACAGCACACGGGCGCCTTAACGTTTTGCCTCCATAAAAACGCAGCCGCCGCGGTCGGGTTCGAACCCGGGAACTCCGGATCAGTAGCCGAGCGCTCTAACCACTGAGCCACCGCGGCGGGTCAAAGACCACCGCAATAACTAAAAAAATTTTTGAACTTCAAACTTTATGTCTGAAGTTCAAAACTCCTGCATGTGATACCTTTTCGATTGTACAGCATCTTGTATATTCAAAAAATATCTAATGCGCTAGCTCTAGTTCGCCCATTATCGCCAGAATCTTGGGGGCCTTCTTAACCACATTCTTAAACAAGAAAACGCGATAACATTTCAGTTGCCTTCTATGGTGTCTGCAATGAGTGTCTAATGTTCTTCTCGCAACTTTCCCGCCAAAACTCCGGTTGGAACCGGTTACAAAGCCCTTATATTGTATACATGAGTCATCACCTTCTAGAATGTTCGAGTACAGTCAAGCCCGGATATACCGAACCCAGATATTTCGAATTATTGGCCATATCGAACACAGAGATTGTCCCTTTTGAAAATCCTGTGTAAAAGTATAGAAAAGTGGCGCAGTATAGACTTTTGCATCGGGCGAAGGAGTTATCGAAAGAGCACCTTTTTGGGCTGTCGGAAATCGTTCCGCTGCCGCTTCCACAGTGCTAGCTCGAGGTGTGCATTGCAGTCCAGTGGGAAAAAAGTCAGCGTCCAGGGAGCCCTTACTGCAAAGGTCTATATAGTGCGTACAAATGCTCCCAGTAGATGTCCACTAAGCCGCCTACATACTGTACTACATACAGTCACCATCTTCGGAAGTGCTTAATTTGCCCGCAATGAGGTTAGCCTGCTTTGCCAAAGACAAGGGTGCAGGCTATACTGCCCTCTCTAAAGATGGCAAGCCCGTTATACCTAGTGGCACGGGCCGGGACACTTTATTTTAATTTTTTTTTCTGATAGTCCCACTATGCCTTTGATCTAAAGAGAGCGATACCTAAGCTAACCGGGGAGGGGGGGGTAATAAAACTAGGCTAGAACAAAGGTTTATTGTTACAGATGAGGGTGTTCGACTAGAAGGGGATGAAGCAATAAAACACATAGGAACAAGGATGACGGAAAAATTTTCAGCAACGCACGTGGTACATAATTTATCGAAGGAGGATAGACCGGTTACAGCAATAGCTTTACTTGAGCAAGGAGAGTGGGAAAGGGCAGAGAAGAAGGTTCCTAGTGGCACATCAACAGGACCAGATGGTATCCCGATTATGTTGATAAAGAAGTTAGGACCAAAATCCAAGCAAACATTAATACAGGTAGTGAACAAAATGATAGTGGATGAGAAAGTCCCCGATGAATGGCGATTAAGTAGAATGAACATGATGTATAAGGGAAAGGGGGACAAAGCAGACGTAAGTAACTATCGCCCCATAACAGTGACGTCTGTGGTTTACAGGGTGGTGATGCAAATTATAAAGGATAGACTGCAGGCTTGGGTGGAGAACGAGGGGGTGTTAGGGGAACTACAGAATGGGTTCCGGAAACAAAGGAGTTTGGAGGACAATCTATTTTCATTGACACAGTGTATAGAAATTGCGGAAAAGGAACATAGGCCCTTATTGCTAGCATTTCTGGATATTAGGGGAGCCTATGACAACGTTACTCAGGAGCATTTGTGGGACATATTGGGCTCATTGGATGTGGAAAATGGAGTAATTAATCTTTTAAAAGATATATATAGAGGTAACAGAGTGCTCATAAAATGGGAAAAAAATGTATCAGGGCCTGTAGAGATACAGCGGGGGCTTAGACAAGGATGTCCTCTGTCCCCTTTGTTGTTCATGTTGTACCTGCGAGGTTTGGAGGCCAAGCTAGAGGGGAGCGGACTAGGTTTCAACCGATCTTTTTTCAAGCAAGGGGAATTGATTAAACAGACATTACCGGGACTAATATATGCGGACGATATAGTGATAATGGCTGACAACAAGGAAGACCTGCAGAAGTTGTTAGACATATGCAGTACAGAGGGAGATAGATTAGGCTTCAAGTATAGTAAGGAAAAATCTGCAGTCATGACATTTAATGAAGAGGGCGGCGAGCATAGAATACAGGAGTTCGTGCTAAAGGTAGTGAATGAGTACAAGTATCTTGGGGTGTGGATAAATAACAGTGTTGAGTATCTGACAGAGCATGAAAAATATGTAATGAATAAAGCTAGTAGGAATGCAGCTGTCATGAAAAATAGGGCACTGTGGAATTACAATAGGTATGAGGTGGTAAGAGGGATCTGGAAAGGGGTGATGGTCCCTAGCCTGACCTTCGGGAATGCAGTCCTGTGTATGAGGCCAGATGTTCAAGCAAGGCTGGAAATTAGGCAACGGGGAGTAGGGAGGTTAGCTTTGGGAGCACATGGCAATACACCAAATCAGGGGGTACAGGGTGATATGGGATGGGCGTCTTTCGAGAGCAGAGAGGCTAGCAGTAAGATAGCATTTGAGGAACGATTGAGAAGGATGGAGGAAAAGCGGTGGGCTAGGAAAGTTTTCAGATACCTGTATATAAAGAATGTTGACACGAAATGGAGAAAGCGAACTAGAAAATTGACAAGCAAATATCTGGACAGCAGTAAGGGGGCAAATCAGCAATTATCGGTTAAGAAAAAGGTTAAAGGAACAGAGAGAGCTTTGTGGAAAACAGGGATGCTGACGAAATCGGCACTAGAAACATACCGGACCTTTAAACAGGAAATTGTCAAAGAAAATATCTATGATAATTGTAGGGGAAGTTCTTTGTTGTTTGAGGCCAGGACTGGAGTTTTGCGGACTAAGAAGTATAGAGTCAGGTACCAGGAGATAGACACTTTGTGCATTGCGTGCGGAGAGGAGGAGGAAACGGCTGAACACTTGATACTTTTCTGTAAAGGGCTTCACCCTACAGTGGAAGGCAGCGGGGCTGACTTACCCAAGGCATTGGGGTTTAGGGATAGTGAAGGGAAAGTGGATTTTAAGAGGTTAGAAGTAACCAAGCGAAGGTTATCTGATTGGTGGCTAAAAGCAAGACAGGAGTAAAATTTCACAAGACATGGCTAGGTGGCTTGAGCCACCGCCCGATGTAAAGGGTTCAGCCGTATCCATCCATCCATCCATCCATCCATCCATCCATCCATCCATCCATCCATCCATCCATCCATCCATCCATCCATCCATCCATCCATCCATCCATCCATCCATCCATCGATCGGAGCACGAAAAGTGTCATCCTTCAATATGTTGATCATTATTTTAAATTAATTTGCATGGGAACTAATGGTAAGCAATATCTGTGTATACGTGTGATTCTTAGCAGCGAATATTCCAGAATCACGCAAGAGGCGATCGTGCGAGTGAGAACTTTACTTGTGGACGCTGTAGGTTCGTTTATAATCTGACGGTGGCAGCTTTTTTGCCTTTCTGTTGTGTGCTCATTCCGGCTGTGGACACGCGTGCCACTGAGCAGAAAGAAAATTCTTTCAAAAAATTGGAGGATGCTTAAGCTTCGCCTTTGTGTGGAACGCGACAGCGTGTTGCACCCCTGCCAGGAAGCCCACGGGACGCCACCGTTGGAAACACCTTTGAACGCATGTTGCAATTTTAACGCGACAGCGTTAAGGGCCCTGTGTCGCAGAAAATGTCGTCGGCGGCGTTGGCCGTGAGCGAAAAATCCCAGAAGCACTTTTACTTCCCTTACGGCGCGGTCCGGGTGTCCACCGAGAATTGTGAGACAGGCGTCATTTCCCTTCCTTAAAACCAATTTTCATATCATTTTTCTTCCCTTACAGAACGGGCGATGGCGTTCCATGTACTCCTTCGCGTCTCACTCTTAAAGACGAAGCTTCAGCGTCCTCCAATTTTTTTCAATCGCTTCAATTAATTGATCAATTACGCACTCTAAGTTTTCTTAATTACCATCATCAAACATTGGCTTTTTCATTCTGAGCATTTTGACACCTTTGAACTTCCTATTTCCATTTTTTTTAATTTCTCTAAATAATCAATTAATTACTATTATTTCATTAACTCGTCATCGCCTATCACACACCAATCAGTCATCAATCACTAGAACCACAAATTGCCATGACACGATTTTTTTTTACGCAGCCCCCGATTATTTCCGGGGAAATGCTGCTCATTCGTCTGAGCAAGGTTTGTTGCTGGGCGAGTTGGTTGGGGTACATCTTGAGAACACAGCGCTTGCAGACAAAGGACCAGAACAAGAAGGACACACACCTGCGCTAACTAACAACTTTTATTTCGGAAGGGGGCCGATCCGCGCCTTTTATACAGAATTGGAGGGAATGATGCGCACGCGCACAACACAGCCAGGTGGGAGCATGGAAAGAGCCAACACATAGACCAACTATTCTTATCGCCACTGATAACCAACAACGCAGCCAAAACAAGCAAGAAAAGAAAAAAGAAAAAAGAAAAAAGAAAAAAAGAAAAAAGGAAAAAGAAAAAAGAAAAGAAGAGAAAGAACCAACGGGGGGAGCAAAGGCAGGGAACGTAAGAAACAATTCCAAAAAGTACCAAAAGATCCCGAAGAAGCCAACAACCAACACGGCTAAACGACTGACGATGAAAGGTAACAAGATGAAGGCACTAAAAACTGAACAAACAGGCATAAAAGGTGCAGGAAAAACCTGCGGGAGAGTAAAAGATTCGGCACAGCTAAAAGATGACGGAAACTAAAGGCGTTAAAACAGATACAAGCAAAAACCCAAGAAGCCGACGCGAAAGAATACAAGCAGAAAAGGTGGTCACTAAAATATGACATTGAACAGACAACAGATCTCTAAAAACAAGCAAAGAATCGTAAAAAACGTGTGGGCGATAAAACATAACAGAGAAGAATACAGAAGAGTTTAAAAAGGAAAACATCGCAAAAAAATCATCACGGAATGAAACGAAAAGAATACACTGAATCAAATCAAAGCAGAGAGGAATGAACACTCTTTGTCTAACAATGCAACTGATGGTGTGCTAACGCACTCATCTTTTAGCTTGGTAATAGTGGCTGCTTCAATGATTTCTCGAGTCAGTTGATTTAAGTTTTTTGCCAAAATATCTGTTTCCTTGAAAGTGGGGGAGACGCGTCGGCAAGGACTGCAATCACGGCAGTGTATGGCCAAATTACCGGACCTTTTATCCTCAGCATTAGCTTTATGCTCCAGTAACCGCTTATTGATACATCGGCCTGTTTGGCCGACGTACTTCCTGCCGCAGGGTAAAGGAATCGAATAGACGACACCCGACGAGCATGCTACGAACGGATCCCGATGCTTAATTGTGCAGTCTGGAACTTTTTCCCCAGAGCCGTTGACCTTCCTGCAGAGTCTAGAAAGCCGGTGAGGAGCAGAGAAAATAACGTCTACTCCTGCCCTTTTTCCAATTCTTTTTAGGTTGTGCGACAGTTGGTGGATGTAGGGGATTACAGCTACCTTTTTATTGCGACTCTGCCCTTCCCTTGAGGTTAGGCTCTTTCCTTGCCTCGTTTTCAACATTTTTTGAGCAACTGAGGATAGGAGTAGGGCCGGGTACCCAGAGCTGAGAAGCCTCTGCGCTTGGTTAAAGAAACTGCTTTCAAGACTGTGCGCGCAGGACTTGAGTAATGCGTTATTGAAGGTGGCCTGGATTATGTTTCTCTTGACCAATTTCGAATGAGCTGACTCATACGGTAAAAGTGGCTTATTGGCCCTTGGTTCGAAGATCCAGCATACGTGATCGGGTAAGAAGTGCAGCTTAAGTTCAAGAAAGCGAAGACAGCTATTTTCTGGAACTTCATGCGATAAAACGAGGGGATGAAAAGACTCCCTAAAAATGCCTAGAACCTTGGAAACTTCAGTCATGAAAGCATTGCCTGGGCAGTCGAGAAAAATTAGATAATCATCGACATATCTGAATATCTTTAGTACCGGTGAATTTGCAATCTTTGTGCTTACTTCTCTGTCACGCATGGCCAAGAAGAGGTCGCTCAGGATAGGGGCGATGCACGACCCAATACATATGCCCTGCTTCTGTATAAAAAGAGATCCATTCCACTCAGCATAGGTAGACCTAAGATATACAGACAATAATTCTAAAAAGCCACTAGCAGAAACGCCACATGCATTTTGAAAAGCCACAGCTCCGTGTTTGTCGATACACTCGTTTACACAAAGGAGCAGATCGTCGTGCGGAATTGAATAGTAGAGGTCATTCGTCTGGTCTGCCGTGCGCCTGCAGCTAACGCATCCCTTCTTCGATGTGCACTGTGGGATTCGTGCGTGGATCGCTATTACGGCGCCCGTGACGTCACGCGCGAGTCACGTTTTAGTGCGCCTAGGATGCTGTAACCTGCTGCCTCATTTTGTAACATTTCATTTCTTTTTCGTGTCGTTTAGTCGTGATGTGAACGGTGACGAAGCAGGAGATGCGGAACCAGACGACCAATCACAGACACGGCCGGTCAGGTAGGCACCTAGCTACCGCCATACTACACTCTTAAAAAAAAAAAGTCAGTAGAAAGGTAGTAAGTGCAGCAGTTACTAACTCTGACTTCGTTTTACTACTTTTTACTATTTACATACCCTCTTCAAGGTAAAGATAGTTAATAAAGGTAGCCCTTGCTACCTTTTTAATAACCGTGGTCACTAGTTACTACCTAGTTAGTAACCGCTCCTTTAACCCTAAAATAAAGTCAAAGAATATGACTGACACAGACCCTCGTGCGCAAAAATTGGTTTTGTAATTAAAGATTTCTGCAAGGGCCTGGGGTTAGGTAGACTCAGCAGTTTCTGCAATCTCAACTTCACAATTAACGCTGGTATTTTAGCTCAACGGGCAAGAGCCACCAGCCCGTAAATGAGAGTCACATTTACGGAGTATGTAAGAGTGAAAAAAATTTATGCTGCGCGGGTACAGATAAATCTCATTCTAGTTTTTGCTTTTGTTGAATTCTGAACCTTTGTGTGCGCTCGGTAAGGTTGTTTGATGCCATCACCTCGCATAATTTGTACATTCAACAAGCCTAAATTTAAGTGTGTGATTTACGGCCAGCACGCTCGGATTGGTTTCTAGAATTAGTCAAATTGACTCTGCAGCTCTTTTAGTTGTCCAGTACGCACAAATTTAACAAGCCACGAAATCACACCGTACGAACCTAACAACATAAGCGAAAGTTTCTATTTATTTTCCCACTAGATACTATACTAGCTCCCCGTTTCTAACTGCGGGTAGCAGCCGTTACCAACTCAATGGGTTAGTAACTGTTACTAACCTCCCGTTACCAACTGCAGTTACTGCAGTTGGCAGCCGGCTCTCAGAACCGGAGACCGTAAAGAAAGTCTTCTAGTAAGCTGTATCCGCCTGGCGGATGATGAGTCTTTGCTGATGCGGGTCGTGGATCAGGATCAGCTTCTCCCAGGTTGCAAGGTCTGCGAGCTACTCGTTCTCGCGAAGGGCGTTCAAATTGCGCGCGTGAAATATGGCTTCTTTACCCGCTCAAGAATGCTCACTCTTTGGCTCGTCATTGCCGTGAAATCTGCAGGCGAGAATACGCTTAATATCGCTTAAAAAAAATGTTTTGTTTCTTTTCTTTTTTGCGCGATCTTGATTCTTTCGCTTTTCCTCGTCGTTTTGGAGACGACAAACAGCTGCTGGTGCATCTTGCAGCACAAATCAACCAGCTATCAAGAGAATTACGTAACATGGAACAAGCAGTCTTCGTGCAGCTGTAATCGCTACTGAGCGCTTTAATACAATCTCGCAATATCCTCCAAGCACCCTAATTTTATCCAAAAATAACAAAATATACTGAACTAGGTTCATATAAATAATATGGAAGCTTTCGTACCCGTGCAGTCGTGGCCGAGTGGTTAAGGCGATGGACTCGAAATCCATTGGGGTTTCCCCGCACAGGTTCGAATCCTGTCGGCTGCGGATCTTCTTTTTATGTTTCATTTTTTAATACATTTTTTTTTAATTTTGTGGCCTCCATTCTCAACGTAGTGTGCTCTAAGGAGAAATTTTGACATTGGCTATCACCGTCATCCTTATCACACAAACTGCAACGGCAGCGACGTTGTCCCTACGTTTAACCCCCGCTATTTCCTGCCGCACTTCTCACGGGTTGTTTTTGTGGCTAAGAATGGGTTCAAACAACACGTTTTCTGACATATTAACCATTAATGTCGCACGAGAACTTTTTCGGTCGCAACTTACCACTCAACGCGCCTGCACGTTTTTGTTGCCTTTTTTTTCTGTCTTGATTCGAGGCTACTGCCATCTGCCGCTGATGGTTCGAAACAAACAAGATTGGTGCTGCCATCTGAATGCGAATAAGAAAACTGAACCATGCCTTTCGGTTTCGATGTGAACACCGTGGTGTGGTCAATACCCGGGACCATAATCATTCTTTCAAATCGACGTTTGTGGGCTGCACTGCCTGTCTTGTTCGCGCTGCCTTTAAGCAGAATGGAAGCACGTCTGCGGAAGCAGAACGAACGTATTCATTTGTGCGATGCAGCGGACGTAAACGTGCTACGGAGACGCAATTAACGTGGGCACATCGGTTGCTGCGTGTACAGATGGCAGTCGTCCACTCAGAATAGCAGTGATTTCCTAGTTCAGACTGTTTAAGTCAAACTCGTCGACAACAGGCAATATCAATTACATGCTGCAAATTAATGAATCGCATACTTTCCCCCACGCGGAAAAGTTTTTTTTTTTTTTCTCACTGGGCACGGAGGCGTGGCTACATTTTAAAACGAAAACTCTTCGGCTGTTACGGACAGTTATGGTAACTGCTCGGACGACTAACCACGCAGCCGTTCCTGTAACACATCGCGAGGCAGAGATCAGAACCGTCAAACGTCCAAATTGGCGCCTATGTGTGTCGTCTGCTACAGCCATAGTGACAGGCATATTCGCTCGTGACCGCACAGCGGCGCCACTATTGTAACGCATGCTTCTGGTAGTGCTGCCATCTCTCAGCGACGCCTTAAACCAAACACAACATGTCGGGTGGTTGTGTCAGGTGCTGCCACCTCTAAGCGAGGAGAAAAATTACAGTTTGCGTGCGCTCTTCCGTGTTCGGCCCGTTTCACATGCATGCGATTTTCGCCTGCGACACTGCGAATTCTGTCGGTATGCGACTGGGGAGGGCCGTCGGTCTAGTCGCAGACGGCTTGCGATCGAGTTCCACCCGGTTGGAATTCAGTCGCAGCGTCGGTTTGTTCGCTCTGCGACTGACCAATGGGGAACATCTTAACGTGTGGTCACGTGCCACCGCCGCCGGAAGTTCAGTACCGGAAGTTTCAAGCAGCGCAGCAACGTAATTGTTGATTAATACAAAATCATTTATTCCATTGAAAACATGTGAAAGGTTTTGTCATAACTAAAAACACGCATAAAAATAACAACGTCGACACACACCCTGCTGTTTTAATATTGCAATTAATCAACGGTTGCCTATGCATGCATCAAGCAACCCTGTGTGTCGCTCCAACCGAATTCGGTGTGTCGGTGTTGCATGTGAAAGCAGTGACCGAAAATCGCACTGCGGCTACACCGACTCACCGAATATTTTCGGTCCAGTCGCATGCATGTGAAACGGGCCTTCGTCAGTTCCGCTTGTCCGTTTTGGCTTGCGCGCTTCCTCCTAGCAACAGGATGATAAACAACGAGCCTCAAAAAACAAATATCTCCTTCTGATGACGTCCGACGTTCTTGAAAAAGCGACGCCACATGGTCGAGGCGAAGGATGATACAACCGCAATGCGGAATGCGTGCTGTGTTTCTAAACTGAAATAATAATGCCAAAGACGCACACGTTCTGCTCGCGAGTTGATACATCGGTTTCGCTTAGATACAGTGTATACAGGCGCCGCAGACGCATTGCGCAAGCCATCGAAAGCGGTCTGGGGTGTCGCAACAGCTAGCGGGCCAGTTTTTCTTGGGCCGATCCCCAAGCGCTCGGCAGTGCCGGGGTTTATATGCGACGAGCAGACATGGTAATGGACTGCTCAGCGACGGACAGCGCAGGATATATACGCAGAGAACATAAACGCACACACAAAAGCTGCAAAGCCGAGCGGCGCGCGGCAGTATAGTAAAGACGGGGAAAAAAAAAGAGCAGAGCGGCGCACGGGGGAATGTAAACATGACACAGAGACCCGCATTCGCAGGCGCCCCTCGACTATATCGATCTCGGAAACGCGCCGCGCATGTCGCAACAGCGCCTCGTCGCCTCCACCCGGCCGAACCGGTGTCGTGGCTACTCGATTTACCGCCCCCGTCGCTTTACAAGGAAGCATCGCGTTCGTAACGCGAACACAGACGCACACATACACACAATATTTGCCGATGCAAAACGCGTTCTTTCGCTCGGCTCCATTGGGGAAGGGGGGTAGCCCGGCGGCCGCTGGGATTCTGTCGTCTGCAGCAGCGTGCGCAGGCGAGACGAGAGGAGAAAAAAAAAGAGAGAAAGAGAGAGCAGAAGCGGAAAGAACACATACGCAGATACAAAAACAAAAAAATACGCGACTGGTCACGTGACCGGGCGCGACGCATGCCGGGAGTCTGGTTGAGTGGTCGCCATTTTGGAGCGCGGTGTGTACGGTAATGTCGACGCATCAGAGGGCTTCGGATAACGATGCCTGGGCCCTTCTGGCCCTCAAATCGGCGCCTTCGAGCCCGTCCCGACTCCAATGGAACCCGGAACCGAAGGGAGCGGCCATCGCGAGGCTCGAGGGCCGCGAGTTCGAGTACATGATCCGACAGAACCGCATCTCCATCGGCCGTAACAGCAGTCGCGGCGAGGTGGATGTAAATATGGGCCATTCGAGCTTCATCTCGCGCAGGCATCTCGAGATCTTCTACGAGTGCGCGCACTTCTTCATGGTGTGCAACGGCAAGAACGGCGTCTTCGTCGACGGCGTCTTCCAGCGCAAGGGAGCCGCTCCGCTGCCGCTGCCCAAGACGTGAGTAGTAGCCGAGCACACCACCGCCGAGTGCGGAACCGGCGGCTGCTGCTGCCGAGAAACCATGTGTGCCATTAGGCCTGACCAACACATGGTCGGGGTCGGGCTTGTTGCTATGCGTGCTCGCGTCGCTCGGGGCACCCTGCCGGCCCCGGGGCGTGCACCCGACGCCTCTAGAAGACCTCCCGCGAGCCTGGGCCCGTCGTCGAAACCGGTGCCGCGAACCGGCGCTGGATTGGGGCCTCGATCGGCAATTTGTTTACACTTGTCCGGGTTGTGCGGTGGCTGTGGGGGAGGAGGGGGAAGGTGGTGGCTTGTTTACCCTGCCCCATGGCTGACTGACATTGAAAACGAGTTTAGGCTACGGCACGCGCCGTCTGCGTGTGCCTTGCACGTCCCCGCTTGTTGCACGTTCGTGTTCGGAAGATGCGTGCGACCTCCGGTCGTCCTCCCCGGTCGCGTCTCGAGTCCGGGTCGCCGGTCGGGCCCACCTTTTCATTCATTCGCGGCGCGAGCGAGGGGGTGACTTCGCGCACTGTGTCGCGGTGCAAGAGGTGGGAGGGGGGTCGCTCCGCCACCGGTTCCGCTCTTTCGCTGCGAGTTTTTGCCCCCCCGCCCCCCCCACTTCGTTTACTTTTTTTTTTCTCCATCGGTCGGGTTTGCGTAGCAGAATCATCTCTCCCTCTGCGCCCTTCCCAGACAAGACTCGGGCGTACGCCGCGTCAACACCGTCGGGCTAGGTGGGATGGGAGAGGAGGAGGGTGCTTTTTTTTTTCGTCCCTCGCCCTCTGTCTCTGTTTTCTCGTCTCACTGTTGTTTACTTTTGCGGGCTCGCCCCGTCTGCTGCTGTTGCTGCCTTGACGAGGCACGTGTTCTGTGCGGGAGGGATCGGCATGCCTTTACACGTTGCGGTATTTTTTTTTTCATCCGCTGGCTTCGCGGCTTTTGCGCTGACCGTCGTCGAACGTTGTCTGGCGATTGATTTGCCGTCCTGCGCAACCAACTCTTTGCTGAAGCCCCGGCGCCCTTCGCGGCAGAAATGTAGCTCGTCTTAAACATTTCAGGTTTTTTTTTTTTTTGCAGAAGGCAGTGAGCGTTATTTAACACCTTTTTCTTACTTTTTTTTAAATGTGATTTGCCGTTGTATGTTGACTAAATGGCGTTCTGTGGCCAGTTGCTACCGTTTCGTTCTTTTCCTCTTCCTGACGTGGCGCTGATTCATCTTGTTTTTCCGGTTCGCCCGCAAAGAAGCCATGACTCGGTCGAGACGGGAGGGCGCCAGAGAAATAAACAAAAACAATAAAAGCCCCACCAGCTTGTGGTCTGGTAGTATCGTCACGATAACTGCCGTTTCGCCCACCCTGCGTTTTTTTTTCCCCTCGCTATCGGGACTTTTATAGACACTGAGCCTGTATCTACCTATCTTCCGCTTGTTTCTGAGGGCTCGTCGCCGTTGTACGGGGCGTCAAAAGGAAAACAAGTTGATGGACCTCGAGCGCAAGCTTGGGGGCAGAGCACCGGGAAAAGTACGAAACTGACCGCGGCGGCCGGCGGTTTCAGCCTCGAGTCGCAGACGCCTGTTTCGCACGTTGTCGTCTGCGCGAAGAATGTTTATCGTCTGCTCACTGTCAGCGTGAGATAACTTCTGACGTGTTTCCGGGCAGCACCTTATGAGTGATGTGTTTTCGAGCTTGACAAAATGCCACCTGTGCTATTTCTTTCTCTCTCTAGTGTGTGGTTAGTAGTGCTAAAATTTTTACAACTGTGCTGTGTACGGATCCGATCTGGCAGTGGCTTGCTTATAACTCTCGCTGAAGATTTTATAGAGCACACGTGATGTGGTAAAGCCAGCTGGTTATACATGGCAACAAAAGTTAGACCTGCAAAATCACTCTTCTTTGCTACTTGGCACAGTGTTGTCCGACTCCAGCCACATCTGGTTGGAGATGAAATGTACAGACGCCTGTATACTGGGATTTTGGTGCGCAGTAAAGAACCACAAGGCATTTAAACAGGTCCGCAGCCTTACACAGTGGAGGTCGTCACAGCTATCCTGTAAGCTTCGCAGTGCATGTACACATTATCAACAACGCATACCTCATTCAGGAATGAATACTTCCGATGGTGGACACCACAAGAAAGTACCCAGCAACTTTAATTTTATATTGTAGAATGTGATTTGGCCTTTTTTTAACAGTGAGTAGCGTTGTGCCCCCAGATTTCACTGGTACGAAGTGAGGCTGTGCAAATCCACTTGTGCTTCGTCTAGATATTCAGAGTGGTCCTCTGGCTACAGCTGTTGGAAGCCCTTATTGTCTGATGATGCAGTTCATTTGATCCATTTTGTTTCTTCACTATCAGGTGAACATGGATGGCAGTTCACATCAAGCATGACCGAGTGTCGGGAATAACATATTCATACTGTGACATTCTCCACTTAAACCAAGTCAGCCATCGGTGCGATGCTGAAGAATTCCCACAACAGCTGTACAGCGTCTTGTGAAAGCCCAATTAATCGTAACCTCCTTGAATATGTAGCCCTGTCGCAGTTGTTTATATACAGCTTTTCTGTGCTGATTTCATGCTAGGTGTACGCTGATTCATTCTGCCTGCAGACAGTGTTGCAGCTCATTGTCGCAGTTGCATCGTGAACTGCAAAGTGGAGTTGACTGTACGAGTTGTGGCTTTGTGTAGGAATACTTTTTAATTAAAGAGACACTGTTATAAATGTGTCAGACTTTTGTTATGGAGGCCGTTAGCCCATTCCCTATGCAGTATGCCCAATATCTTTCCATAATTGTGCTATATAGATTTTTTTCCTTTTGCACATGACACCTATTCCTTCAAGCCTGCAACACATTTATATTTGTTAAAGAAAAACATATAGTGGTAATTTATTGCTGTTTGCATGACATAACAGCTCGTTAAAAATGGCATAAATGATTTTCCCTACAATGCTGTCGTAATTGGCTGCCATTTTCCTTATCCCTGATGTTTGAGAGAATGTGAAACGTGGCATAGTGACTGAGTATGGACTCGTCCAGTTTCTGGAATGCTGCGTTAACTTCTCCAGTCCATGCATTTTAACTAAGCCTGTTACACATTGTTAAAGTTAGGGTGCTTATAGTGAAAATTTGACTATGTTGGCCGAACTGTAACTGCGACAGTTCACTTAGATTTTATACTTTTTCACTAGCTGTTAGAGCATGTATTTACATTTTTGCTTGAGCGGCACAGCCATTGCTGCAGCTAGTATTACCTCATTCTCACACACACAGACTCCGTGGGTGCGTGTATTTATTAAGTTTGAGGGCTACCGAATGTGTTTGCAGAGAGAAGTTAAGGGACCCAACCTATCAGAAAGCATTTGAAATAGACATATCATGACAGCTTTCGTTTTCTTCAAATTGCACAAATGTGCCCTTCAGCATAGAGAGAACCATATGATCACTTATTTGCATAGTTTTGTTTTGTTCTTTCACATTTAGAGATGCCACTCCTTGTTTGCTTTTTGCGAGAATACCATATTTTCTCTTTCTCATTGTTGAGGTCAGTTCCCTCTCCTGTTCCCCCCCCCCCCCTTGCTACTTCCTCCTTCTCTTCCGTCAGTCCAGTTCAAATGTCCACACGGAGTGAGGCAGTTACCATGCTTTTAGTTCCCTCATAGCATCCCCCTCCTGCCGTCACTGCAGCTCTGCCTCACATTTTCATTTTTTTTTTCTTTTTGCATCCTGTTCTCAATGCAGTACCTTCTCACAAGATTCCTTCTCACGCTATTCGAGCTCGATGCGTGCCACTGATGTGATGCAGTGCTGTAACTTCACGCTAATGTCTTTATGGTTAATTTTTTTTTGTGGGGGGGGGAGTCTGCACCAACTTTGCTTGTTTTCCAAACCTCACTTTCCAGTTGCCATGTTTTGGCTACTGCCTTGAGTTTCGACTTCTTGGTTGTGGGTTTCACATTGCGTTGCCGTGTCAGGCGCCTTACTGATACCCTCAAGTGTCGCCTGGCATGCCTATCACCGTGGCTGGGCTCATGTAGCTCATGTGCATTCACTATCTGGCCAAAGCACTCTAGCCTTGCCACTTTCTATCGTGCCTTAATTTGGAGGTTAAATGCTAGATGCAGTCTACTGTGCGATGTCGGTGCACTTTAAAGAACCCCATGTGGTCGAAAAGCCCTCCACTACAGCATCCCTCGTAGCCTGAGTCTTTTTGGGATGTTAAACTACATAGACTAAACTCTTCCCTTAATTAATGGCCCCTTTTTGTTGCATGTACATTAAATGCCAAGGTGCATGCAAAATGTTAAGCTTCGCATATAAGTTTTACTGTGTTTAAAAAGCAGAGGGTCAGGCAAGGCACAGGTGCAGGAGTGTATAGTTGATCCATCGGGACTTTTGAAACTAGGGGGAAAAAAGCCATTGATTTTTTTAACAGGGAAGCGATGTTCACTAAAAATGGAAAGACAGAATAGATGCAAGTATCTCTCGAAGGCTTTACAGAAAACGGTGAATGTAGTACTGCAGGCACATGCAGCCAAAATGTATTTCACATTATCTTCCTGGCAATTTGTCTGTGCCCTTGAGTTACCTGTTTAGGTTTAGTTTTTCCACTGCTTTTGTTACTTCCCCCAGCAACAAACTCCCGCTACAAAGCATAAGGAAAGCAGTTTGATGTTGACATTTTGCCTGCTACAAAGCCTGCTCCGAAACAGCTGCAGCTGTTCCCATCACTGCATATCGAAGCAGGACTACTCATGGGCAGTTCCCGTAAGGGTTGCTCCATCTGTAAAAGCCTTGGCTTGATATGCTTCTTTGAAGCCAAGTCTCTTTCTAGTGCTGTGTACATCCCCACTGGCCCACTGCTTCCACTTCCCTGTTTGTTTCACTAAAGTGGCCTCCTAGATTTAGTGCAAGTTCATTGGACTGCAGGCACAGCAAGACAATGACGGCCGTGTTTAAGTGTCAGGATGATTGGGTAATGGCAGTCTTCAGTGCCAACAGTTCTTCATTAATGGAAGGTGAATGGATACCTGTACATTGCTTGTGAACTTCAGCAGTCAGCCTGGGCCCTATGCACAGCCACACAATGCAGGTTCATGAATCTCGCACGTGTAATAGATGTCCTGACGGAAGCGAAAGTGATGTTTGCCATGCAAGCTTCAGTTGGACTGTGTCACTGCACCACATTCTGGGCACAACTGCTATCGGGTAGGTTAAAAAGTGGCAGTTTTTATCCAGGGGCATGTGAATTTGCCTGTGTTGACATGTGGCACTACCACTTTGCGGAAAACGCTCGAAGGTGTCGAAAGAGCAGGGGTCGTGCAGAAGCATGTGGTATAGACTAGTGTCACTCTGGACAGTGCACTGTGTTAATGCTGTTGGGGATGCTAGAAAGGACTGCCAGCAGCTGTTGGTGGGGAGCAGCTGGCTGTTAATTTTGCGGCAGTGCCGTGGTGAGCAGGCGTCAGAACCTGCACTCGCTTTTTATTTCGGAACTGGCTGCAGGGTGCTAGCGCCAAGCTGCGGTTAAACCGCCTCAGCTGGTGCCGTGCACTTGTGGTGGCAAAGTATTAATGCAATAATATTTCGGGTCATAGTTGGCGTCGGCGTGTCGAAAAAAAATCGGGATTGGTCAAGAGGGCCGTGACGTCGCAACCACATGACCTCGTGCGGGTAATTTAAAAGCGCCACACGTTCGCACAGTACAGCAGTCATGACGTAACTAGACAGTGGCTAGCTGGTCTGCAGAGTCGTGACGTCATTCCGGCCCCATTATGTAGTGCCTCTGAGGGAAGAAAAACAATTGCACTGACAGGAAGGATGGTCGAGCCGGGAATCGAACTGTTGCCCCTTGGGTTGTTAGCCAGGTGCGTTACCCCTCTACCCCAGAGGAATGTTGATTCGACTTGGTTAAGGGGAGGCCTTGTGTGTCTTGTGATAAGTTTTAAAAAATAAATAAAATAACGGTGTCTGTGTCTGATAGGCAAACAGGACCCCAAGCCGCTGAAGGGACCCATTAATGCTATTGTGTCATACATTTCAAGAAGAGCGTTAGTGTCCCCCAGGTTTTTATTTTGAAACTACTAGAGCAGTTGCTGAGGGCAGCCAAATAGATTTGATGAAAGTGCCTCACAGTTTCGTAACACTGGTATACTCTGGTGTCTTCCAGTGAAGAAAGGGCAAGTTGTTTGCATGCATTTTTGTTAGGAAGCCATTTTTTTTTTCTCGACTGTAGTCACCATGGCCAGCGATATGCACCCAGAATGCAGTAAAAAGCCATCAAACCACTGCAACATGTCAGGAAATCTTGACTAAGAAAAAAAAACTTGCTGGGGTGCGAATGACTCATGCACAGTAATGAAAATGAAAAAGGGAAAAGCATTAATCACACAATTACATGGACCTGCCTTCCATGCAATGTCACTGTCAAATGGGGAGCTTTCTTAAAGGTCTCGGTTTGTTTGTTAAAATACATAAAATTGTGTTCAAGAGACACCTCCATGTTTAGAGATAACTCAAGTATGGCCCCATCGGGTGTGTTTACATTAGCTTGTTTTGTACACATGAGCAATTTCAAGAGGTCTATAAATGCCAATAATAAAACTAACTACTCCTGACAAGAATAAGTTGAAAGAAGTATAATTGAGACCCTTAAAGCAGGTTTGACTCACGATATGGGTACATAAGGACCTAACATAAGCCAAATAAACAAGAAATTTCATATGTAAAAAATAAAATCATGGAAAAGTAGACTGGCCAACAATATCAGTATTACCAATGTCATAAAGCACAATGTGACCACAGTTAGCTAGAGTAGATGTTTAATTACATCTTTTCAGGAACTATTTTTGTCAAGTGATCATGCATTCACTCCGAAAGCAATAGGTTTTTCATTTACCCACACTGCTGCATTGAAGCGGTGGTCCCGTGTTCAAGCCAGAGACCAGGACAAATGTTTATTTAACTGCGAAGTTTCTGTGGAAATTGTAAAGCTTTCCTGTGTAGCCGTACAGCTGCGATTGGGAGGATGCCAATGAGGAATTACCCTTATTACCTCTTTCGCGGCGTGAATTTTTCAGGAAACATAAATGTAAAGCAATGGTGATGGCCTCGTAACTTCCTGATATAAGGACATGAAACCTCTCAACGTTTCCCCATCTTTAGATTTTGCTACTCCTTCAAGTGCGACATGCGTTGACAGTCTCAAAGGCCATCAAGCCACCTGCCAATTGAAAGTGTATTTGTAACGCAGCTGTTCTACTGGGCAGGAATTAAGCAGCATACATGCTGTTGTTGTTGCAAGCATCTGTGCAGGGTCCTGTGTGTCAGGCTTGACAGATTCGCATCTATCAACCTGCGGCATCATTGCGCACCCATTAATCAAGGACCAGATTGCCTGGGGCAGCTTGTGCATGAAAGGTTACTTTCTTGGCTGTCTCAAAGGCAGCAGCTGTTGTGGCTTGAGTCAAAGCATGACATTGTTTATAATGCTTGCTTGCATTTATATGTTTCTGAACTGAATAGAATCACTTACTTTTCGCTATTGGAACATACAGTCGCATTCATCGTGTTTCTGAAGGAGGTTGTTTTTGTTGTGTTACCGCTGCATTTGTGTTGGCAGGTGTCTTAATTCGAAGGGGCTATGTTCAGCTCCTCCTTTGCGAAGAAAGATAATAACCCAAAGTATCATACAGGAACCACCTACATTGCAAGAATTTCTCTGTACAGCAACTTTACGTCACACACTTCTCAACAGAATGCATGGCATGAGTCTGAATGCACATTACGTGATAAGCTTCACTCTGGTCACTAAACATGATTTGATTGTTTAAAGGGCAGTTCTATGCATATTGTTCTTGCCTCTAAATTGTGAGATCGGTGACGTTTACCTCTAGGGCTTATTCCTGAAAGAGATAGTAGCTGATTACAGCGTTCTTAATCACCTTTAGGGTTTACTGAATCATTCCTGTGGCTTGCAATTTGCACTGTAGCAGCAATGGTTGAGGCGTCTGGCAAGTCTCAAGACTGATTTTTTTTAATCAGAACTGTCTGTTGCCGGGCTATTTGTCATGGTGCCCGAATTTTGGTTACAGGTTGTGTTGGGCTGTTATCTGGTTTCAGTAGATTAGTTATGGAGCAGTTTCATTTCTTGCAGTTAACTGCAGCCTTCAGAAATTCTCGGTAGCACTTAAATGCTTATTCAAAGAACTTCATTGCTTTTACAAGTGCATTTGGAGAAGTTTGCCGGATCTTTTTAAATGCCTTTCGCTGCATGCATTTTTCATATGTCCTGACAATTTTTCATATCGTCGTTAGTGGACTAGTTGCTTATTTGATCAGATGGTTTGCTTCGTCATCTGTTGCCCGTTTTCCACTGCCAGAACCCTCTCTTGTTCAATATTAATGTGAACAGGAGCACTCTACTAGGAACTCTTTCATGTAGCTTATTTTGAGGTGTGGTTGCTAGAGTGCTTTCGTCACTGAATTAGGCTAACAGCTGCCCTTTTAAATGCAATGTGGCATCATGCCTCGTGTTGTGTCGCATGGTTGCATGCATCCATGTTTGCAAACCTGTGGTGCGTTGTTTAGCAGTGCAAACTTCCTGACAGCTTTTGATTGTTTACACATAGCTACAAAATATATTTTGTAACTCGATGTGCAGCAGTAACACTACAGCAAGCAGGATCCTTTCCCTTCTTGGTGGAGCATCAGAATTGGGAACTCACTGTGTTGTCATTTGCGGGCACAAATAGAAACGTTCAAGGAACAGCTGTTTCTTCAAACATTTTGGTTATTTTGAATCAGTGTAGACTGCATTCTTTCCTGTTTTTAATTTCAGCACTGCCTTTAAGTTCGCAGTAGGAATGTGTTTGCAGCCTTTTTCTGGTATCGTACGGCTTTTACATAATCAGGGTTCAGCACATTTGTATGGCTGTTGCACGCAGGGTTTGAGATGGACCTTTTTGGTACTGGTCTGTAAAGAGGTAGCCTTTCATACATTAGCTAAGGTGGGCTGGAAAAAAGGATAAAAGAATAATGGTGCCCTGGCTACACCGCAGTACTTTTGTACAGCTGGAAGCACGCCGACTGAACAAAAATATCTGCACATGCTTCACCTTAATAGCGTTCCGTGAAAGGGCAGCATTTAGGGGTAAAGGTGACGCGGAAAGAGGAACGTGTACACGGCAGTGTCTCTGCTTCTGTAGCACACTCAGCAACAGATTTTTTTCTGAGGAATGTTGCTGCTGAGGTTTATACAGAGTCCGGTCAGTCTTGCAGAATTCATTGCCTGAATATTTCACTTAGTGGGGTGCTGAAAAAGCGGCATTGTCATCCCGCAAATTTTTTTGAAAGGTGCTACCTGATTGGAGAAATAGAGTGCCATTTTCATCCTATGCAGCTTCCCACAGCTAAATCGCTTGCTGAATTTACCTTTGACCTTACACCCTTAGGAACGGCACGCCAGCAAAGGCTATGCCCAATCCATTGTCTCTAGGGGGAGTGCTGGTGGTCATTTATGTTATACGGGCGACTGCTCATCACCTCATGAGACACATAAGGACACCACTCTTACAAGCACAGGAGAGGGGCCATTGATGTAGATTTGCGAGCGCTATGCTGCACATAAAGCTGCGTAACTTGGCTGAGACAGTCACAGTGACGTCGCTGTACCCAGCAAATGTGGTCACCTGCCACTTTCTGGGGTCGTTCGGTAAGGGCAGCATTTACGGAACCGAGAACCATCCACTGAAGGCTAAACTCCTCTTTGCACATGCATGCTTTCACTGTTACAGGAGCATCTGAATTCCCCCCAATTATGAGGCTTACATTATTTTCTTTTTGGTTTTGGGATGGCATCTTGATATTCCTGCCCTCTGGGCCTATGAAGGAGTCATCACCGTGATAAAAAATTCGGCCTTATACGGGGTACTGCCTGTGCACTGCTGCCCATTGGCTTTGAAGGGGGCAGATATGTGGAGGAGGGGGGGGGGGGTAGGATTCTTTTTACAGGGATCATGCACCTTGGGTCATATTTATTCCTTGGTTTTGGATGTCTTCTGGCATTTCACCTTGGAGGCCAAGCTATCAGTACCTTTTTATCAGCAAGCAATCCTTGATGCAATTGATCCTAGGCATATTTGTAACTTCATATTGAAGCAAACGTCTACTCCGTACACCTCTGCTTGCTTATTTCTACCAGTTTATAATTATTTCCTCCATTGACCTTAAGGCCAAGTGGTTTGAATAAATCAGCCCCCCTTGCTGTGGCGTGAAGCCCTTTTACAGACAAGTATCAAGCGTTCAGCCCTTTCCTCCCGGTTGCGAGAGCAGCGCCCCTTGCGGCCGTCCGCCTTTTCAGCCGCAGCGCCGGCCGTTGATTAGGCCTAGCTCTTCCGGAGCCCTTGGCGGGCTTTCTCGCGCCTGGTACGACACTCTGTATCGTCGATCTCGCTATTGGTGGCGACGGCATTGATATACTGCCTCTGCGAGCTGTGTACAGCAGTAGGAGACCGACCAGTGGGGGGGGGGGGGGGGGACTTCCGGAAACCGATTAGGCTGAGCGTGTTGTGTCGCTGTTACTTTCGCCGGCGTTTACACACACGCGAAGAGGCGGAAGTCGGTGGGCGTCGTTTATATAGGCGCAAAGTCCGTCCGTGCGGGTGCGTGGGTGTCGCAAGCCGCCGGGGTAAGGCTGCTGCGCAAGCAATATCCGCTCGCGCGTGTGTGCGCGCGCGTCGGACAGCTTTTTGGCGATGGTGGCGACACCTTGCGTCGGCGACGTTCTCTCGTCAATTCCGCGCAGTATTGCTGAAGCCACGGCGGCTGCGTTTCGACAAATCAGGGTTCGCAAAAACACACGTCGGCTACACGCATGCGTGGCTTTTTCCCTTTTTTTTAATGGTGCGGAAATCGCCTGCACGGCAACAAAGACTGCGCCCATGTCTTTAAGGGCGTGCACAGCATTACATGGTCGCGTATAGTGGACTCGGCATACATGACAGACAGCCCAGGCAGGAATACAGATTATTCATGTTATCTTCGTGAACTGGGAAGGAGAGAAAGATTGAGGAAAACAGTCAGTAGTCGACAGAGAACATGATGGCCTTGATAAAAAAAAGATGCGGCCACTGCCTTTAAGACGTTAAGTAACGAGCGTTAGCTGTTTGCTTTACTAGAATTGATATGAATGGGATTTAAGTGAGGTGCACCAATGGAAATACGAATTCGACATCTTGGATTTTTAAGTGTGTCACCTGTCAGCCACCAATCAATCACCTATTCGATATACTAATGAAGTCATCAACCAATCACGAATTGGGTTGCTATATCGATTTACTATGGGGGCCGCCATCTTGAATTCCTCGGAATTTGACGCCGAAGGTAGGTGGTAGCAGACCCCAAGAAATCGAGAAACGTGATGAGTAAGAGCTGACGCTCTTAAAATTGGGACGCTTAAGCTTCTACTTTAAGTATATGACGCGACAGCGTTCCTCTTGTCCACGCAGACGCGGACACTGTTAACTCTTTCACAATTAAATTATGTGAAAGACCACACGACATACCAAGCCGTCTGCGTGGCGCTGCGGTAGCATGTCTGACTTGCAACCTGAGGGTCAGAGGTTTCCGATGCGCCGCTGATGTGGCTGACGCCATCTACGGGAGGCTTTCGTAGGCACTGTACCTCAGTTTCCCGAGTTTTCGGCCACGCCGCCGGCAACGTCGACACCGGCTTTCTCCGCCACGGCGAAAACTGACAATTGGTTTTTGGGGAAAGGAAATGGCGCAGTATCTGTCTCACATTTCGGCGGACACCTGAACCGCGCCGTAAGGGAAGGGATAAAGGAGGGAGTGGAAGAGAGGGAACGAGAGGTGCCGTAGTGGAGGGCTCCGGAATAATTTCGACCACCTGGGGATCTTTAGCGTGCACTGACATAGTACAGCACACGGGCGCCTTTGCGTTTTCGCCTCCATCGAAACGCGGCCGCCGCAGTCGGGTTCGAACCCGGGTACCACGGTGCATGCCTTTACGCTCTCGCGTAAAATGCAGGGGCTTGTGCGCCCAAACAGGTGCATGTGCTGCGCATCTTCGACAGTCGCAGCCAGCAGTGTCGCGTGTGTATCTTCTAGTATTTTCCACGCGTTGCGCGCGCGCTTAATGCGAGAGGGCTGAAATGTATGGCGGGATTAGCCGA
>JARKHS020000090.1:0-87500 GCA_030143305.2 Amblyomma americanum
GAACTTGTAGGCCGGTATGAAACATAAGAAACATAAGTCATATTTCACATGCTAAATCAGTTATCAATTTTTGTTCCCTCATTAGGTAAGCGTTAGGTAAGTTCAGCAATATTTTTTGTAGAGAATGGGGTGTGCACGCGCACTTATTGTTACAGGCCATTTCATGCGAACAGAAAAAGTTAGTTTAAGGGGGCAGCCTGGTTTACATACAACCTTGTAGAAAGCGGTAACTACAAAATAGTCCAGTGTATTCTGCATAGTCTGACAGCCACAGCAGACTGAGGGCTTGCAAACGTGGGAGGAAACCAGTTACTCAGCAGTAATTTATTCTGTTTTTGGATAATTACACATGGGAAAAGCAGGCTATTTACAAAGCCACCTGATATAAATTTGCATTCGTCCTGTGGCATGGACCACAGTCAGCCAAAGGGAAACCCTGATGGGCCGAAGGAAAAACTTTTTATTCGAGCAAATTTCTGCCCCCGAATAGAACAGGGCTCCGCAGATACAATAAGATGAAGTGCGCTCAGCGGTCGGCCAAGAACAGACTGCTAGTCGCTGTTGGTCATGGTGAAATCACAGGTTCTTACAAACTTTCAGTATCAAACGCCTGAAATGTTCACAACTACCTGAAGTGTTGTAACAGCTGTCGCGAGCGGTTATATTTAAAAAAAATTATCTGGCCCAGTCTCTCTCACGTTGCGTTAAAGTGAGAATTCTGCGTGCCGGAATGACACAAAATTATAAATGTGATTTCCTCAAGTGCTTGTGATGCGCATCAGTTTAAGCTTACAAGTGTTACTTACTTTGTCTGTACCTAGTAATGTTGGCTGAAAATGTATGGTCTTTATTGAAACCAACTCTTAAACGTTTAATTACGCTTCAAAAGAAAGAAAAGCTAATGAGCAGATCTGTCTGCTTTCTGCGCGCAGTAATTTGCGAGGGAAGCCGGTGCGCAACAAAGCACTTCAGTGGACCGACTCACTACCAACTCTCCAGGCGACAGAGAGAAATATGGCGTTAGCAACAACGGGGTACAAGACGAGCTTCCTACACATTTTAGATTGGATCATTGAGTACGCAGAAATAACGCGCCTCTTCTTAACGCGGCTGTAATGTTATATTTCCTAAATGATATGTGCTAAGCCTCTGAAGTGCGCGATGCTAGCAAAAATTCACTTTTTAAGATGGCCATGTTGGTAAACTTGAATGCAAAATATTAGAACTATACTTCCTCATAGCTAGGCTCTCGTGACGAACATCTCACGTCTGAGCAGCAATAATGTTACCATGGCAGAATCAAGCCAAGCTATCCGAAATATTTATGGAAACTATCCTTGAAAAATGAATGCATGCAAATGTGCCACTAAATATGCTGTCCCAAAATACGTAAAAAAAATATACAAGGCCTTGTGCACGCCTCCCCTGTCAGTCGCGCAGTGACATCGTCATCGTATATGGCAGCTACGCGCTATGCCAAAAAAAAGAGAGAGAACTCAACAACGAGCTCTTTATGTGCTGCAGGGCAGGCCCTCAGCCTGCAATGTTCGGTTGGGGTGTCGGCCACGCTAAGCGATAATTACTTTCGTATGGTTTCGGGCCCCGCCTCGCGGCAAGCAAGAAGCTCGTGTGCGTTCCCCAGCTCACGGTTCAGTGGAAGCTACCCGGAGGCCTGGCGTTGCCTAGGAAACAAACAAAAGCCTCGTTCAAAGCTGAATGCGCTGAAAGAGGCTGCAAACGCTTTAACTCCGTAAAGGAAGGAGCGAACCCTGCCAGACGTTGGCGCATAATCATGTTTGATAAATGGCAGTTTACTGCGGCGTCGTGCTAACGAAGTATTTCGTCTCGATAGCGCTGGGAAAGGCTCTCCGAAAGAGGCGCTACTGGGGCCTTTAGATTAGTCACTTGCGGGTTTAAAATGATGTCGTGATTTGTATCGAGCTTCAAATAAGTGCCACGGTCGTTGTGAACGAGGAGTGACTAGAATCAATATGCGCTGACACGCACTATATTTCAGGTGCGCTTCTGGCACCGTACTATTGTAGGTCAAAGAACCATGTATGCCAGTGAAGGTGCCTCTGAAAGCGGTTGCTAATTAACTGGTACGAGTTAGGCAATTATGTTCTCAAGTTGTTTACTCTAGCTCGTATATTCTCTTTTTTCCACACCGTGATTTCCATTCGCAAATAGTACTACATACCATGTGCATGTTTTGCTAAGTCTGTCTGCAAAATAGCGCTCGTCAAGAATAGCACGGACCTAATGAAAACTGATGTCCTCGTCCAGTTGTCTTGCGGTATAAAGCGCATACACTGCCAATGCAAGCCCATCTAAAATCAAGCTAAGAGAAATCACCCGCGTTCAAGCTCGCTTATCTAAAACCTTGTTGGGTGGAAATGGCCATGTCCTACACGTAATTGCATGCTCTGGAACAGGTGTCGTTAATAGAAATCTTTCCGCGCAAGCAAAGCTTGGACTCTCTCTTGCATTTCGGTGACGAACCCTGTTGTGCCTAATGGAGCAATTCTGAAAATTTGAGTGATTAAAAAAAATTGCCATCAAACGAGCAGATATTCCTAGATATGGAGAGAACGCAGGGTGCATGCTAGAGCATGAGAGGAGCGTGTCGTGTCATCCAAGGAACCATGGCCGCAGCAGCTACGTAAGAAAACACATTAGCAGCGAACGCATATCTCGCCTTAACAGTCAGCTCTTTTGTCATTTGGCAGGTATTGAGTGCTGGGGCGGTACTGGCATAAAAATTTCAAGCCCAGTAGCGATTATGAAGTCGTCAAGGTATTGGTCGCATTTTATCTTGCTAATGAGAGGTAATCACAGTATTGAACATTTCACAATGTCAGCCGCTAACACCTACGCTAAAAAGAAACTACTTGCGACTCCTACCTAACATAAATGTACTGCCTAACATTACATAATTGTACAGGCATTTAGAAGTAAGCATTTCCGCTTTCGCAGGCATTACATTTGCTAAGCCACAAAACAAAGAAAATTTTACGAAAGTGAGTATTTGTTGATAAGTTAGAAAAGGCTTGCTCCTGTTTATAGTTTAATTATCGAACTTATAATATTGATGAACATTTTATCTATAATGACAGTGCGTAAAATAGCGTGGAAAAATTATTCATTTAATATTTGGTATTTTAAGAAAAGGCGAGAAGCCCCCGTCCTGTCCTCATGTTTTGCGTGTGTTGTCTCAGTGTAGTATGTCTGACAAACTGTATGTAAAAATTAGTATGTCTGACAAACTGGCCCCTCAGTATTCTTTGTTAAGTTTAGGTAACACATGAAAACGATAAAGCGTCCTAAACTTTCAATACCGATTCAAAACCTCTAAAAATGTAGTCTTTTGATGGGATTTCTTTTTTTTTACTTCAAAATCCGGACAGCGAACAAAATAAGAATGAATGTCGATGTCCAGTATTGATGCTAAAGCATTTAGAGGCTGAAACTGTACACCGACAGAACTATCTGCCTAAAATCTCTGTAAGCTGCATGTCGCTTACATTTCATTTCTTTTTTCAGCGTTTTTATTGTCTGAAATCAATCTTCCTTTAATAATTTGGTGTCCTTACTTTACTCTGATGAGCTACATTACAGCGGCGTTTTGGAGGGACATTCTGCTGATCTAAAATTTTACTGAGGAGTAATCTTAATCCGATGTCCGGGCCTCGATGGAATAGGACGAACTCCGGCATCATTACGTGTTTCAGTCGCACTGAGCTGCTCCCTCTGCCTGCAGCGGAACAGAACCTATCTTCGCCGGTTCAAAAATGAATGCACCATCAGGCCCAATGTCCCTTTAATCTCTACAGCTCCTTCAATCAGGTCTGGAGTTTTATTTGGAGAAAGGTAACGAACGCGAAAAATTGGCCTTTGTTGCCGGAGAGTGGCAGCCTATTTAGGATTTTGGCAACTGGTTTTAATGACGCATTTGTATCTGAGCTGAACGCGCTACATGGCGAGCGTTCGGCACTGAGGAAAGAAGTGCTTGTGTAGGATTTATTTTTTACATCTTCAGCTGACTGGTAAAAAGGTCAAACGTAAGTTTCCTTAAAACTGAGAAAGAATAGGCCAACTCTGCCAGGAATAAATTTTACTTACAACTGTTCAAACATGATTAGCCCCACTTATACTTGTGGAGGTCTTTAGGATTTACAAGAGCATACCTTGCAGTGGCGACAGACACGAGAAAAATATTTTGGGACGATATTAGAAAAATGAAATCTATCATAAGTTCACGAACATACATGCACGTGCCGGCAACATTTTAAACAATTATGTGAAACCAAAAAAAAACACAGGCTATCAAATGCAAACAACCAGGTTTGTGGAATGGCCTTCGTAGTTGATTCTCCTCATACTACCGGGCACAGTTTGCTCTTGTTGTTCTGTTATGAAATAATGCGTAACATTGGTGAACGCACAGTGCGTTGTGAGAGCTTGACCTGTGAAGTTACTGTGTTGCCAGCTGCAATGCAAAGACATTTTTTAGACTTACAAATTGAAAGGCGAAACTCCACTGATGAGCACTTAAATTGAAGTAGCGAGAATAAACAATTATTTCGCACAGAAACATCCCTTCGCCTAATACGAAGAGTTTTGACCAGTTCTGGAAATTATCTCTTCACTAAAGTTTGTTAAATGGAAAGCGTCTCTCTGCCCTTAATATTTTTCTGTCTTTCCTCGAATGAAATGCGAGTGTCTGAAACAGGTTATAAACCTATAAAAAGTATGAAAATGACGGCGAGTTTTAAAGTTTTTTCCAATGATATATAGCATGTGTGTTGTGTTTTGTTTGAAGCTAACAGCGGTCGGTTTTAATCAGCTCTTCAAGCTTCGTCATCTATAGGCAAAATTGTTCCAGCTATCACGTTGCACGATTTGCCGATATCAAATTTGTATGCTGCAAAACATATACAAAACTCTCAATAGTCAGCACATAACATTCACGCCTGGCTAGCATGTACACAACAGAGCGGATGCGACTATAACACAAAGGAAGACGAGAAAATTTGTTTAAAAATCACAAAAAACACTATCTAACAGTAGTTTATAACTCAGCGCAATGATTCTGACACCCAATGTAGAAAATAAAAACTACAAAGCTACTTCAAAAATTGGTTAATCGCGAGTTCCGTTCATCATAGTAGCCGAGCTCCTGATTTTCTCCTCATGAAAAAAATTTGCTTTTATAAATATCTGTTGCGGTCAATTGCCTTGCCATGCCTGAATTAAACGCGCGCAATACTGAAACGGGCTTCCTCTAAACACAAATGTTTCTGGGAAATTAAAAGCAACGCGATTCCATAGCTGCTTCTTAAAGTAGAATTCTCGGAGAAAGCAAAGCAGTTTTGACTTTAGCATTCATTCTGTGATATTTTGAAAACATTGTGAGCTATAGGTTTTTTTACTTACTCTACTCCTCTCCCGGAGGCCTGCGTGCCATGCCGGAGAGGGAAGGTAGGGAGGCCGGTTGAAACAACAAAGTTATTCTGAACTGGACTGAACTGTTATAGAACTTTAGTTTTTTCGCGATGTGTATACAGGAGTGTGTTTCTTAACGCGCCAGTCGATCGCATTCTTGGTAAAACACATGCCGTTAAATAATCACTGAAGATGTATATCCTAGTCAAGAACTACCATACAGGTCGATATTTACTTCAATAGCTACGTATTGATGTCTCCATTCTGCTTTAAATTACATCTTACTTGAATACTTCGAACTGTTTGGTTCTTCATCTAGCAGGGAAACAGCGCAAAACTCTACAGAAGACACAAAGGTAAGACGAACCGCAGGCGTTTGGCTTACTTTTGTGTCCTCTATGTGGTTTCAACCAATCGCCTCTTGGTCCAGGGTCTTCCAACACAAGAAACTAATGATGCGGCTCCGCCCGGCGCCGCGGTTGCAGATCCCCCGTTCGGCCCTTTACTACGCTAGTATCCGACCCTCACTGCGCTAACAGATTAGACTCTGGCTATGCGGCACGAACCGCGTCGCCATAAGGTCACTACTGGCCCTCCTGTCCTTTCTCGTCCCCGTGGGCTTGCTCCGGACAAGAGCACATGCTCGAGTTAGAAATTATTAGACCGTCTTCTAGCAGTTGAGCCTCTCTCCTTCACATGGCCATCAAAAATACCGGGATTTGGCATACATGGGGCGACTACCGTCCTCTCAATGCCCGCCCTATCCGTGGCCGGTAATCACTACCTCATATCCAGGACCTCAACACAGCTTTTTATGGCGCGACCCCCTTCTCGATGACTGAACTTTTACGCGCTTACCAGTAAATTCCAGATGCCGAGGAATATATTCCGAAGACAGTCATCATAACACCCTATGGCCTTTTCGAATTTCGAGCAAGACCGGATGCCATTCGGACTGCGAAAAGCTGCAGAGACTTTTCAACGTTTCATCGACAACGTCCATTTTGGTCTGCCCTTCATTTTCGCTTAGTGGACCACCTCCTGTTGGCCAGCCTGTGCATGGAGGATCACTTTATTAATATGAACCAGTTGTTTGAACGACTCTCTGCGCACACATCTTCATAAACAGTGATAAAAGTGGAATTGATGTTCATTCTACTGACTTTATTGATCAGCACGCCAACATAAGTGGCATTCGACCTCTTACGTCCGAGGTGCACGCGATTGTGGATTTTCCAAAACCTACCCCTATTACTTCCCGACCCCAGCTGCTCGGCATGATGGACTACTATCGCCGTTTTATTTGAAACTGTGCCACCTCGGTCGAACCGCTTGATTGTATGCTGACGGCGAGACATCAGACACATCCCCCACACTGGGACGGTGATGCCCACACAGCGTCTCACGCCGTCAAACAAGCCCTGACCGACGCAGCCCTGCTCGCTCGCCATCGGTGAGACAGTCCTCTTGCACAGATGAAGGACGGTTCTAGTACAGATGACGACGGTCTCCTCCAACAGCACACTGGTGGTGCCTGGCAGCCTCTCGCACTCTTCTCCAATCGTACGACTCCTACTCAGGCGCATTACAGTGCGTTTGGGCGGGAGTTACTCGCCATGTACTTTGCTGTTCGCCATTTCCGTCCTTTTCTCGAGGGTCTTGCCTTCACCATCTTTACGATCCCAAGACCCTGGCGGATGCGCTCGACCAAACGAACAGCCCTTACACCCCGCGGGAAGTTCGTCAGCTTGCCTGCGTTTCGGAATATACCACCGACATTAGACACGTCAGCTGTACCGCCAACATTTCAGCTGACGCCCTCAGCCGTGTGGGTGCCGTCACGGTGCATCCCCTGATTCCCATTCATGACCTTGCTGCCGTCCAGCTTGCCGACTGCGAGTTGACGCGTTTGCGCACGTCGATCACATTCTTTTAACTCGAGGAAGTCCACATGCACGCCACCACTCTCATATGCGATTCCGCCACGTGTTTTCGCAGACCATTTGAGCGTTACTCATTCCGCAAGAGGATATACAACACGCTGCACAACTTCGCCCACCCTGGAATCCGCGCGACACAAAAGCTGGCGGCGTCTTGGTACGTGTGGCCCCGCATGAACGCTAATTCTCGCGATGGGAGCGCGATTGTGTTTCTTCCCAACGAGTAAGTCTCTGTGACTTCTGCATCCTCTGTGCGGTTTTGCAGTTTTCTGCCTGTTACGTTTCTACCACAAGCGTATTAAAATAAGTAAAGACATGTTTTAAACCTCCTTATCACTTGCGCAGGACCAACGATGAAAATAGTGTCACACCATTTACGACCTGCTGCTAAACGTTGAAATATTAATTTGCCCCGCAGGGGGGCATGTGCAGCTTGCAGATTTTGGTGAGTGGCGACACCACGGGTTCCTGAGCATCCGCAGGGACATCCCCGTAGGGGAATGATGGTGAGCGGTGAGCAGTGCGTCACCACGGACCCCAGCACCCGCGCTTAGCCGTGCGTGACATCGCCGTGTTCGGGGAAAAGGGGATCCTGGTGGTTGAGCCGATGCCGAGCGTTTGTGTCTTTAAGGCCTATCGGCGGAGGCAACACACCACTTTGACCCCAGCTTCCTGTAGACGGCACCTCCGGCCTGATCCGACCGGGAGAAATCGGCAGTCGCCTTTTCCTATCCTCCCCTCCATCTTTCACTTTCCTATCTCTTTCCCAAAACTCTCGTATCTCCTACTCACTTTTTCGTTTTTCCTTTTTTTTCTGGTGGCGAGGGTTAACCTTGTGTGGCCAACCACCCTGAGTTGCGTCATATTTGGTTATAGTTGAGATGTAGAGCTGGTGTGGGCAGGACTTGCTTGCAAGTTTCATTCTCGTCCTCTTGTTGGACTCCGTGGTGGACGGCTGGCACCATAGCCGAAGAACATTTTTTCCATGGCTCCTCTTCCTTTACATAATGATCACCCCTAAAAAAGAGTGCAGACCGATGTAACAACGCACTACCTTCAGAAGCCCAAGGAAACTTTCCTGAAATTCCACGCCCTTCACAGCGAAGCAACAGATGAGGCCGCCCGAACAACATCAAAATTTATAGTAGCAAAAACCCTAACCTCTGATTTGAGCACGGGTTACAAGTTAAAAAAAATGCCTAGTGGCGATCTCCTACTAGAACTGAAAGACAACGACCAGTATTCTAATCTGTCCAACATAGTGTACATTGGGGATTCACCTGTCTCAGTTACTGCACTAGATCTTTAAACACCGTCCGGTGTGTTATTTCCGGAACCGATTCCCTTCAACTCATTGGAGAAGAAATGCTTGAAGGTCTAAAAGACCAAGATGTCATCAATGTTCACCGCATAAAAATCATGAAGGAAAACAAAGAAATTGCAACAAAACATCTTGTCCTCACATTCAGCTCAAGCAGACTGCCAAAGTAAATAGAAATTGTTTACCTCAAGATAAATGTCCGACACTACATCCCAAACCCGCGACGGCGTTTCAACTGCCAGCGATACGGTCATGACTCACAGAGCTGCCGTGGTCGGAAAACATGTGCGAAAGCACCTCGCAAGATCACGTTTCTGAAAACTGTGAAGCCGCAGCAGTACATTCCGCAAACTGTGAAGGTGATCACCCCTCCTACTCAAGATTATGCCCCTCATTGAAGAATGAGAAACAAAAATTATAACAATGAAGACAAAGCAAAAAAGCAAAATATAGCGTTCATGGAAGCGCGACAACTTTTACATGCATAAAACACATTCAACTTCACAGCATGAACAAACTTTGCCGATGTGGTGCGCAGGGGCGCTGCACCACACCGCGTTCCGGCCTGTTGGGGTTCAGGTAGCGTGGCTGGGCCGGAGAAGAGATGAGGACGATCGGAGGAAGAAAACTTAGAAAACTTTATACAAAAGACTATTTACATACTGTACAGGTGAGGGCAACTGAGAGCGCTTCTAAGTAAAGAGAGTTTCTTGGCGGTCGAAATTGTCTCCCAGCAAAGGATATCTCTCAAGAAGGGGGCTCTCTTCTGGTACCAAACCAGCAACTCGTTAAATCCTCTTCGTATTCCCCAGATCCCTAGCTGGGGAATACATTTCGAAGAATGATGTCCAATCAAAGGATGGCACTGATGGTACCTCCCACGGCAGGGCGGTCCTGATGTTCTCTCGCAGCTCGGTCGATGGAAAGGGAACAGGACCCGGTCACGTTGTCGTCCACGCGGCCTCCAGGTGGGCGCGCACGTGGGTCCGGACTGCGCCCATGTGGAACAGGAAGGCGCCTGCGTGATACAGGAATGTGGGCTGTCTCTCAGCAGGGGTTGAAAGATCTTGTACTGATGACCGGAACGCGGAACCTCTATCGAAGGCGCAGCTCTCGGGCAATTGTTCAACCCCAGCGTGACCGAAGAGGACAACACTGATCTTGTACTTCGTCATCTGATGACCTGTTCGAACACGTGGGGACGCCATTGTCGTCGCTGCTTCCGACATTCCTGCAGCCAGGTTTGTGCCAGAGGGCTCATTCACCTTCGCGGTGGTTTTCAGGGAACCCTCCCAATGTCCAAATTCGCCGAGCTCAACAGCAGGAAGGGAGCGCGAGCACAACAGGTCGCTGCCCAGGCAAAACCTCAGGCGGGGCCATCTGCGCCCCTGGCAAGGTCAGCGAATGCTACCTTGCCACCCCCCGAAAAGGTCTCGGCGTCCCTTGAGTCGGCGGACGATCAGACCCCTCCCTCTCAGAGGAGGCCTCAGGTGCGTACACGCGCGGCATCCCCGCGGGCCTCCAGCACCTCCACCGAGGCGATTGATGTATCATCCGGCACGTCCGTTCTGCACGGGCGGCACAGCTCACTTGACCGTCAAAACAAAGGAAGGACCCGAAGTACGGGTCATTCTAAACCCATACATAAAATGGCTGCTTAAAATGGCTACATAATGTGGCGTTCCTAATTTAGTGAAACTACCGTGGACTTTTCAATAACTTCAATGACATAAAAGATCTTTTAGGCACTTTTTCTGTTGTGGCTTCGTGCTTTCTAGAAATGAACCTAGATCCTAAACACAAAAAATTTTTAAGGAAATACGAAGTCTTTCGTTGTGACAGAGAGCAAACTAGCAGACTCTCTGAAGCTGTTGCTAGTGTAATTCAAGGGGATGTTGCAACCAGTGAAATCAAACTTAAAACTAACTACGAAGCTGTTGCGGTGACTGTCCTACATTTCAAAACAATTTAAATATGTTGTATATATGTCGGGCCACACCAAACTGTTACACTAATTGACTTAGAAACACTTTTAAAACAGCTACCAGAGCCATATCTGGTAGTTGGGAATTTTAATTCCCACTCTGTATTTTGGGCAAGCGAGCAGACTGACACTAGAGGTCGTGCGTTAGAAGATTTTGTTTTTTGCAGCGACGTTTGCCTGCTAAATACAGGTAAACCCACTTATTGCTCCCCAGCCTCAGGAAAAATGAATTGCATAGACCTGTCCTTCAGTTCACGCTCCGTTTTTACTGATTTTAATAAGAATGCTCTGGACAACCCGTATGGAAGCGGTCGTCTTCCTTCAGTAATGAACTTGTTATTGCCACCATCAATCAATCAATCAATCAATCCAAATAAACCACGTCATTGGAAGGTCCACATAGCTGACTGGGAATTATTTGAGGAAAGTACTACACTGGAGAAATTTGTTTCGTAAGATCCTAGTGTAGACGAACTGAGTAAAATGTTTACATCTTGAATAATTGCTGCAGCACGCCTAGCCATTCCTCAGTCTTCGGGAGTGGTACGCCAAAACCACAACGTTTGGTATAACCAAGACTGCGGGGAAGCCAAGAAGAAACAGAATAAAGCCTGGGATAGTTTTAGCAGGTATCCTACAACCAAGAGTTCTGTAACCTTGAAACATCGCGAGAAAAAGCCCAACATACCCGTCGCAATGCGGAGAAAACTTCATCGCAAAGCTACGTATCATCTATAAAGAGTTACATTACATCTAAAAAAAATGTGGGAGTAAGTTAGTAAACTGAATGGCGGCTTCTCCCCCTTCACAACCCTTTCTAACATCCCCTGATGCACAAACAAGTATAGAGAAACAATCAGAGATCTTAGGTGAACATATTTCAATTGTTTCCAACTCTTCACACTGTACACAACTATTTTTAAAATGCAAAAACACCGTGGAGAAATTGACATTTTACAAGCGCATGTACAAACGAACCATATAACAGTCTAATTACAATTCATGAAATAAGAAGAGTTTTGTCTGCTGGCAAACAAACTGCGCCCAGCCCTGACCAAATTCGTTATAAAATGCTGGCACATCTTTCTCAGCCATCTAAAGAACAAGTTTCGAGATTTTTTAACAAAATATGGATTTCGGGAAAAATACCACAAGCCTGGAAAAAAAAGCCATTATTGTACCGTTTGTAAAACCTGGAAAACCACCAACCTCACCTAGCAGTTACAGACCCATAGCTCTTAACAGCTGTCTTGCTAAATCATTTGAAAGTGTTGTCAACATTAGGCTGATGTTTGTTCTTAGATGTCGTGAACTTCTTGATATTCACCAGTGTGGATTTAAAAAATCTTGTTCAACAACTGACCTTCTCACCCGCCTTAAAAATACAGTCAGAGAAGCATTCAGACATAGCCAACACTGCCTTGCAGTATTCTTTGATGCGGAGAAAGCTTATGATGCCACCTGGAGGTTTGGGATCCTCCGCGACCTAGCAGACTTAGGTATCCCCGGAAGGATGCTGAACTGCCTAAAAGATTTTCTTTTTGACCGTTCATTCCATGTACGCTTAGGCTCCACCCTTTCCCAAAAATTCATTCAGGAGAACGGGGTACCGCAGGGACGTATTTCAAGTACTACCCTTTTTGTCGTGAAAATAAATTCCATTGCTAAAATATTTCCAAAGTCAATTATGTTTTCTCTATATGTCGATGACTTCCAAATAGCATGCACATCCTCCAGCTTATCAACCTGTGAGCGACAGATACAACTGACACTAAACAGACTTGCGATTTGGGCTTAAAGAAATGGGTTTAAGTTCTCAACACAAAAAACAGTTGCTGTTCTTTTTCACTCAGAAGAGGTTTGCAAATTGACCCCACCTTGTACTTAAATGAAATTGCACTTCCAGTTAAACAAGAACATAAATTTTTGGGCATAACATTTGACAAGAAAATCACTATCCTGCCACATATAAACATCATCAAAAAGAAAGCCTCCCATCCCTGAGTATACTAAAGGTACTGTCACGAAAATGCTAGGGATCTGATAGAACATGTCTTTTACAAATCTATAGGTCTGTAGTACGCTCTACTCTAGACTATGGATGCGTTGTATATGGGTCCGCGAAGGCAACATATCTAAAACGACTGGACCCAGTGCATAACCTTGGTTTACGTCTTTAAACTGGCGCATGCAGAACATCCCCCTAAAACAGTCTCTATGTCTAAATCAATGAACCCTCCCTTACAGACAGGACTATGCTCACATGCACATATGTCCTGCAAATCCGTTCCTTCCCCAAACACCTCTGTTATTCCATAGTTACAAACTACACCTCCTGAAAGCTGTTTAACAACAAACCCCAGTCATTTAGACCTCTGCTGCTCCGCTGCGAGGATTGTTGCCAAACTTTAGGAATACTGGATACCCTTTCTTATGTCGCCTCAGAGTATGACCCACTGCCCCCACGGCACAGCCTTCCCACTGTGTGTGACTTCACATTAACACAATACCGAAAAAAACAAACGTCACACGAGCACACAGTGCATGAATACCAGGCACTACGAGAAAAATATGCGAAATACAATGAGGTTTACACTGACGGCTCAAAAACAGCTGATTATGTCGGAAGTGCGGTAGTGCAAGCAAACTGGCAAATGATAGGCTGCCAAACTGTGCATCCACTTTTACTTCAGAGTGTTATGCTGTCTCAGTAGCTGTAAGGAGAATAATAAATAACACTTTGGAAAACAGCACCATTTACATAGATTAACTTAGCCTGCTAACGGCATTACATTTCATAAATGCAGCCGAACCCTGAGTAGGAAACATAATACTTATTATAGAAAAAGTCGCAACGAAGGGACGCATTATAAAGTTCTGTTGTGTGCCGAGCCATGCTGGAATAGATTGTAATCAAATGTGCTGCACAAACTCGCAGGCATGAAATTGAAAAAGTCATTGCGCCCCACAAATACTGCATGAAATCAATAAACAGTAATCTGAAGGCTAATAGGAAGACAGCATGGGATAATGAAATAAACAAGCTGCTTTTTGTAAAGCCTGCCTTCGGCGAATGGAAGACCTGTGCACACCAGGAACGTTTTACAGAAGTAATTTTATGTCATCTCCGCATCGGACACACACACCTGCCACATAATTTGTTACTAGCCAGTCAAGACAAGCCTGTTTGTGAAAGATGTGGAGACGAGCTCACACTACACCATATTTTATTATCATCCTAAAAACGCGAAAAACAAAAAGAACTATTTTACTTATTTTTACAACAAATGCATTCTATTTCACCCTGTACTGCTCATAAGTGATTATGCAATTGTTGATATGTCTTCTGTTTTTAACTTTTAAGAGATGTTAGTTTTTTTAATAAACAACGAATTTACCACTTGTCGTTGATACACCACAGCCACTTACTTTTTACAGAGAAGAAGGCCGAGGTATCTATTTCATTGGTTGGGAGCCTCCAGAGAATAATAATAGTAATATAATAACTGGTATTTTGGGGAAAGAAAATGGCGCAGTATCAGTCCCGTATATCGTTGGGAGCCTCCAGATCCCTGCCCCGTCATGGTCGGCTGCTGAGGTTGCCCGATCGCCTTTAAAGCTTTTTATACTAGACATTTATAAGTCTTGTTGTCGCTCTCAATACTAGGTACAAGGAAATAACTTTTGAAGCTTTCTACACCACCATATTTTTTTCTTATATGTAAGTTCTACAGGAAACAATGTTCTTATACGATGAGCTTGGCGCATGATAGCCTTAGCTGCTTATTCGCCATTAAACACAACACAAAAATATTCATTTTTCTGTTAACCACTGAAGAATGGAATATTGCTGCCGCGTGAGCGTATAAACGTGGGCACACTTGTAGTGGTTGTTCAATAAATTGAGTGCCTCTCCAAATGCTTCGTGAACATCCAAATTAATCTCGGTAGCAATTTATGAGTCGTTCATTATGCTTAATCTTGCTTTTTTCGCGATGAGTATATTTCCCTAATTTATTGTAATTATCACTGTGACTGTTTGTGCATTGTATCTCGCGTTATCCAGCGTTCTCTTCGCTTCGTGTTCCACTCCTGTGTAAGCATGGACACCAGGCTTAGAGTGTTGTAAAATAAATAAAAATAAAAATACAATTACTTGGTTGCTTAATAAAATAGTATTCACGGTGGAGGGAAAGTAGTTTTTCCTTTATCTAAGAGTCTGTATGAGTTTAGAGAGAATATCATGGCTTTCCCTTTTGGCTTTCTCTTAAGTCTAAGTTTTGTAACAATACTTCTTCCCGGACTTTATCCTTCTGGCTCTAATATTCTTTTCAGTTTATTTGTGATTCACCGTACGGCATTAAATAGAAAGTAAAATTCCTAATCTCATAAAAGTCTTCGTGAGCAACGTTCGTCTTTTTAAAGTCCTGGTAACCTTATCAGTTCTATTGAATAGATAACAGTTCCGAAGTTCCTCTCAATATTTTGAGAGCTGCTGTCCACAAATGAAGAAGCAGCGAAATAGAAGCCATAAATGTTTTCCGGCAGAAAAAAAAAACGACATGTTTCTAAATGGAGGCTAAGATGACTACATATTATCGCGAGCAAAGAGTGGCAATCATAAAAAAAAGACATTTCTTAATACTGCGGTATTGCTCGTTGATCTTCTTTGAGCTGGGCATGTGATCCTTGAATGTCACTAAAAGTGCAGCACACATAAGAAAAAACAAGAGAGGGGAGTAAATCGCTTTTAATTCCTTGCCGCTACGCGTGCTTCTCTTTCTGGCCGTGTCCTCTCACCGCGTTCTATCTCTCCAGCCACCTGAGTTGATAATCTCGTAAGACTGTGAGGCGTGGGGGAGGCGTAAGACGAGGCGATGTTCGCACGCACCGAAGCCTCAGCGGCTTAGCGCATCGGCACTCAAGGCGATTGTCTCCACATGTCGTCGGTAATGGCATCTATCTTAAGCCGCGCAAATTTGAAAGTGTAGAGGCCCGCTTGGAAGTGAGGACTTTCTCCTTGATAGATATATGCGCTTTACTGCGACTTGCAGTAGTTTTTATGTTTACTTTTTTTTCAATCTCTAGATGCGCATGTGCGCTGTCGACGAAATTGCACCTGAGCTTTAGCACTATTCCAAAAAACAAGAAAATAAAGACTGAAGCAGTCATCACCTGCTAAAAAAAAACAAAGTAAAGCTCCATTGGTCGAGTCAAGGATTGAACTTTCATCTTTTGAACGCAAAGGCCGACGTCTGCCGGTTGGAACCTTCAGCCTACGCTCTGCGCGATGAAGTATTCCTGCCGCTGACTTCACACGTGTGGCGTGGAAAAGAAAGAACTTGATTCTGTTATCGTGAAGTGTATAATAATTCAATGACGAGTAAAGCTCACAGGGACTGAATAGCATCATTGCGAATGGTTGTTAGACCACTGTCCAGCAATGTTTGTGTGACAAACTTTCTGCACTGTAACGGATGCCATGGACGGTATTGGCTTAGTGTGATGTATGCGAAAGCTCTCGCGCTTTCCGGCCAACCAAAGCGATTGTTAGCCAGGTGGGCAATGATTGATATATAGAACACCCGAGACAGTGTACTCATGAGTATGTGCCATCTTTGATAATGTGATTGATGTGGAGGGGAGGGCGGAGATTGTAATGGTGGTAGGGAGAAGTCGGCGTATCGTACTTTTATGGCTGTAAATGCTTCTGGAGAGGACAGGACAGAGATTCAGTTACATTTTCTTCGCTTCAACGTAGCATATGCTTCAATCACGGTACATGGTTTCGACAAATGCTGCAAAATGACAAAGGGTTGAACTGGATCATTGCAACGCTAAGTATCTCTCAAGTACGACACACACTGCTCAAGATATCTGCTGTGACCTTATTCTGTTTCTTATTACAGTGGCGGGATGAAGTCATAGTTTTACGGCTTAATTAAAAAAGAAATAAAGAGCGTAGAAGGAGGATAAGGGGCTAACTAGGAGGCGCGTTCCCGTTCGCGACTTTGCCGCGGGGGACGAAAAGAGGTGACGTAAAGGGGAATGAGAAAGTCAATGGTAGTAGAAAGAAAGGAATGAAGAATGAGGACTCACTGCTGAAGGGGTAAGCATGTCGTTAATGAGGCCGCGCAGTTCCTGAATTTCTTCTCTCGATCTGTATGGACAAAATATCATCACAGTATATGACAGTGCGCTCAAATTTCGACGGCAAAGCACGCAGCTCTAAGACTATTCCACAGACTGTACCCCTACTTGCTCATAGTGGAATGGATCTTTGCGATAATGAAGTGAAGGTTTCGTGTCCTCTGTGTCTGCATAGCTGACGGGTGAGAAAATAACACTTCGGGAGTCGCCTCGCGTTCCCAGCACCCCCCCCCCCCCCCCCCCAACCCGCCCCGGTGCAGAGAAAACAACGTTAGCTGGCAGGACACCCAAGAAAACGCACAATAATGAGCGATCCAGAGGCATCACGTGTGTCATGTGCACCTAAAGATGTATGACGAGTCTGAATACATGGTGTGTCAATACGACAGTGACTTCCGTAAGAGTACGCACTTTGCACATCTTAAAAAAGTTATTTCGCCCCTTGTGTACGTGAGGAAATTATAGAAAAGAAGAAATATAGAGATTAAAAACTTTTTCTCCCAAGGTGGAGCTTATTTGAGACCTGTGATGAACTGACGTAACGGTGCAAGAGTAGCTTTGGCTAATGAACGCCAGGCCTAACATTTTTGTTCTCAACAAGGTAAGGTTGAAGCACTGAAAACCTACTGAAAACCGCTGGCTACGCGGTGGCAGTGCCGATCGAAGAGGCAATCTCTCACATACAAGGTGCACCTGAGAGCTACTTCAACTGATCTTGATCCTTTTGGCCAGCATTTCATAATTTCTCCCGTTATAGCTAATGAAACAGTGTTTACGAAATTTCATTTGAGCAGGTTTTTACTATTGTAGAAATCAAACCGAAATCTTATCAGTTAGGTGTTGATTTGAATCTTAGAGCCGCTAAATGATCGTCATAAAATGAATGTAGCATCATACGCAAAACAATTTCTCACAGCCCTTCGTTCCCTCCGAAAGCGACAAGCTTTTATTTTGCTACCACCTGTAATAGAAATTTGTACGTGCATAGCCGGCTCTCATTTATAGGCCTAGAAAAGCAGAATACACTGCTTCCTCAAACATTAATTACAATTATTCTCAGCGAACTAGTTACATTTTTGTCCGAGTTGAAACAAAACCTACAGAGGGATTTTGATTTTAACCTCCTGAACTATATACTTCTGAAGTAGAAGAATTGTTGCCCTAACGTCGTTAGTTCCAAGTGGCAGTTTGCCTTCGATTCTTGATGATAACGACGAGAAATATTCGCTTGGCGAGCAATTAGAGCAATGTCCTCTATAGGTAGAAAAGGAAGGCGATACACAAGAAAAGAAGCCCTGCCGGCTATTTCCTTGAAAAAGTTTAAGCTAGGTCGTCATATTGTGAGGTTTTAGGAGTACTCCTCATGGGTTACCCTGACGCCCAGAAACTTGGCACCCCTTACCTTGACACCTTGGCACTAGGAATTGAGCGGACGAAATTTTCCGCCCTACCAGTTGTCGTTTTGCCTGTCACTAGAATAAGTCAGAGGCGCTGAACTTTTAACCAGCCGAGCAAACATCACGCTGAAATGCTCTTTTCCATTTCCGAGGCCTGCGCTTAACGTCACAGTTCTTAAATCGTCGCTGCGTATATAATCCTACTCCGCCCATATTTCTGTTAATCCACGGAATGTGGATTGGACTGCGGCAGCAGCGGCTGCGTTAATTTCAGGCGAAAAAGGCAAACATCATAAGGAAAGATATCGCTGTATGTTAAATAACCTTGCGCTTACAAAACTAACCCACATCACGTCACTACAGCTTGCGTGATAAACCGAATTGTTGTTTCAGTATGTAAAATCCATCATTAGACATATTCAACATAGCGTATACGGCGTAGCGGGTCGTGCAACGCGCATCACGTGTCCCTTGTCGCCAGAGCGCAAACCGTAATGTCCCCGCTGCCGCAGGCGAGCCCGCACCTGGTCTGTCACTTAAGCTCGAACGCTTAGGCAGCTTGAGGCGCGCGATCCGCAGTAGCGCTGGCCGTAAACCATAATGCTGATTATGCAATTAATGAACCCCCCCCCCCCCCCCCTTGAGATAGAACAGTGTTTTGAGATCCGCTAAGGCATGCTAAATATGATAAGCATGCGTGAAAAATGCTTCGGCGATTTTCTCACTTTCAGTATGTCCCGATGTTTTCTATAGTTATAGTGATAGCGAGGTTTAATAAGGCTTTTCGCTAATTTGAACGTTCCGTTCACTTTCCGTGCGCTGGCTCTTAGCATTAGAAGAAAGCTGTAGTTGGATGTCTTCATGTCTTCAAGGTCTTTGCGACTTGTAATTCTTATAATGCAGCTTCACAGGATGCTGATCAAAAGAAATGGATCAAGTTCATTGCTGGACTTTGGAACAGCTGTGTTTGATGATTTTAATATGGTGGAACAGAAATTTGAAATTTTCATTGCCTGAAACCCCCTCGACGACCGAAAAACAAATTGTTGGAGCAAACAAAAAAGCCCAATAACAAAGTGTGCAAATTTGTATTTTCTTTAGCAAAATCTACATAAAAAATTATGACAATTATTGTGAGCCGTTAAACGTCAATATACTCGAATGAAATAGGAAGTCGTGTTGCTAATTTTGCATGCTACGCAATTTAAGATACAGAGCCCGTCAGCGTCTCCTCTATTTTCAAAAGCGCTCATTTCTATGCTGATGACGCGCTTCCCCTGGCAACGTTTGCTGTGCGCGCACCACAGAGTTTTAGCGTACGTAATGTAAACTACCTTCGATTATTTTTTTTTCTCCGCAAACCTAACGTCATGGTCTCGCACACGCATCCAGCGCAAGCGTTCCATTTCCCAGGATGCAACGCTTAGATCGTATTGATTTTCCCAGGCCGCAAATCTGTCACGTCACGGACGAAGTGGCTTGCAGGCGGCGCCCCTGATACAGATTCTGGCGGAGTTCAACCAGCTTGCGCTTTTATAAATCGGGGCGCAAGTGTTGCTCCTAGCCGCCACTATAAAGCGTACTGCGTGAAGAACCGGGGGCTTCTGTTGCAAACTGATAAGAACCACGCTGTTTCCTAACCTTCTTTCGCTTGCACGTGCTATCCTCCTTGCCATCCAAGGCCCCTGTGTGGTCATTCTTATAGCTAACCGTTACATCGACTTGAGCCACCATGATTTGATACTTGCCAACAATTGTTGCCGTAAAAGATGCATGCGGTTGCCTCCCGTAGTTCTCAACGAGACTTCTATCGAAGCCTGGTTGTATTATACTGAACAAAGCGTATGGGGTTTGAACTGGATTGTCCCAGAAAAGGCGAGTTCGGAGGCAATATCTGGTGCGCCACTTGCCTTATCTGATCGAGCATCCTTTCACTAGATTTCCTCGTTCTGTATTCAGTTACACTGCTTCGGAACGTCGCAGAGAGATCACATGAGTTAAAGCAAGATGTCTTGCCAGTAGGCTTTCTTAAAAAGAAGTTTTCTTGGTAATTTTTATATAGACCCCGCGCTTTTTTAGTGATAAAGTTTGGTACCTGTGTGCAGTGCATATATAGGAAGTGCTGGAAGAAAGAAAAACACGAAAGTAAGATATTCTGCACTTACTTTTGCGCCAGGGTTCCTAAAGTATTCGCCATAAAAGAAAAACAATGGCCGACTATAAATTAATGAATATTTCATGTAGCACGTAGTTATTAAAATTTAAAAGTGTGCTAAAGCCAAAAAGGGCGCAGTAGTATACGTTATTTTTTTGGCTCTTTGATTAACGCGTTTTACGGAAACATTTATAGGGATGTCGTGTACCTGCGAATACACGCACTGCAATCTTTCGTATAACACAGCCGTACATAACCGTCGACGAGCAGAAATCATTAATTATGTGTACAGTGCAGCTCAGAAACAACACCTTGGGAATGCGCCTTCTTGTACTGGGGCCTGCTGAGGATAGGCTTGATATTCAACTGATGTTCAGATCAATGACTTCCCTCCGTACGCTCACCTCCTCCTATCGCAAGCAGTAGCCTAGCTCCATCTTGGACGCTTCAAGAATTAACTGTCACCGCGTTCTACATAACTCTATGAAGGGAATGGCGACGAGCTGACTATTCCAGTAATTTTAACTCCTTCCACATGAGTTCCGCTAACAAGGTGCGATGGAAGCTGCCGATAATTTTATCACGAAAGGTTTTATAGCATTGGTTTCGCCAAACAGTCCGGCATTCTACCGTGGAATCCAAAAAGTCAACTGTGATCGAGACCTTAAATAGTGAGTGAAACAAATTAAGATAATGTATTTCAATAGACCCGCCGCGGTGGCTCAATGTTTAATGCGTTCGGCTACTGATCCAGAGTTTCGGATTTTGAACCCGACCGCGGCGGCAGCGTTTTTATGGAGGAAAAACGCTAAGGCGCCCCTGTGCTGTGCGATATCAGTGAACGTTAAAAATCCCTAGGTGGTTGAAATTATTCCGGAGCCCTCCACTAACGGCACCTCTTTCTTTCCTTCATCTTTCACTCCCTCTTTTATCCCTTCTCTTACGGCGCGGTTCAGGTATCCACCGATATGCGAGACAGGTACTGCGCCATTCCCTTTCCCCAAAAACTAATTTTTCAATTTTTACTTCAATAGCCACCGGGTGGAAAAGAAATGAGCGAAATCTTACGGAAAGAAAAAACTCGCTCTCTCTCGACTTTGAGGGGTTAGGCGAGAGAGGGAAAGTGCGAGAGAGAAGAGAAAGGATGTGGAAGGCGATCGGTGGTCTAGCCGCTTGGGAGGTTGTGACGAGAGTGGAGGAATGCGCAACCTGGGGATAATTCCACAGTGGAATTCAGGACTATGTGGTTAAACCAATATTAGAACGGCTTCGCTGATTTATGATGTAATGCAATAAGTCTAGCTGTACAATTGTTTTTCCACGCGCACAAAAAAAAAACGCTGAAACGAGGCTGGTTCCGGATAAGATATGTGGAACGGAATTTTTAGTTAGAACTTACGTAGAACCAGAAAAATCTACGTGAAACCAAGAATAAAAAAGCTTTAGGTATTCTTGGTTTAGACCTATTTAGATATTCTACCGATCCAAATTTGCAAAGCGAATAGTGAGGCTTAGAGAGAGACAGTCGGCGAACATGGTTTCTGAAGTGACAAATGAAGCAATCTATGAGGTGGCTTTCCTCACATTCGATAATAAATTAAAAAGAAACTGCATGCTGACGAAGTTTATGAGAACGTGCATGCGTTCATCAAGTGAACGGCTACACAAATGATACGGGCAGAATACGAATCGCCGCAGTGTGCGTCGCTGCTTCCTTTTTTAGGCGCCGCGGAGGCTGAGTGGTTATGGCGCTCAGCTGCTGACCCGAAAGACGTGGGTTCGATCCGACCCGCGGCTGTCGAATTTCGATGGAGGCGAAATTCTAGAGGCCTGTGTACTGTGCGATGTCAGTGTACGCTAAAGAGCCCCAGGTGGTCGAAACTTCCGGAGCCCTCCACTACGGCGTCCCTCAAAGCCTGAGTTGCTTTGGGACGGTAAACCCTATAAACCAAACCAAACCAAACCAGAATACGAATCTACCTCTCTTCAAAATCTTTGGTGTACAGCAAAGAATTTTAAGAGAGGCAGATTCGTATTCTGCCCGTTTTCGTATTCTGCAAACCATCATTCTCCGTGTTGCGTTAAACGTTTAACGCACTACGGAGTATGATCGCTTGTATGAACACTTTCTGTTCAGTTTTCAAAAAAACAACCCGATAAGCTTATAATGTTACTGAATGCTGTCTTCCATCTCAAAATGATACCGAGATAAATTACATGACGAGAGAACGTCTGAAAAAAAAGGTATGAAACATTGATAGATCGCAAACACACCCCTCCCATCAATATTTTCTATTTTTTGTCGTTTTCTGGCTCATTATTTTCTACCTTTCTTTTTTCATCTCTCTCTGGAGTACTGTCGCGCTCAGTATGATTTAGCCAGTATGCAGTGGCCTTACATATAAGCACGTATGTAGAAATAGGATCATATACTACAAAATTTAGCGGCACCTTTGATAGCAATGATTATCATCATCATCAGCCCGACTACGCTCTATAGATCCCGTAAGGTTGAAAGAAACAGCACTGTTTAGACTGGCCGCAAAGAACGCAACTTTTCCGCCACTACGGTTTAGAAATTCTTTGAACATCCTGTTGGCTACATAATATGTGTTACACATCACACTCAGGGTAACAGTACGCAGGTTTTTCCTGTTTAAATGGAAAGGTCGCTCGCAATATCACTTTAACGGTGAAAGTAGAGGTGAAAGGCAACGTGCACAAACCTGACAAACCATTCGTAAGCCATGATAAGCACAGCTCGTAAACCAAGCACACGAAACCGACCTCATAGCTAGTCGAGGCGCTTGTGGTTACTTTGAAGGACGTTCTGTGTTACGAAATTTCCTGCCCATCAAGCCCTCCAAAACACATATTTTTCAATTTCCAGCACAGCTTAGTTTATATCCTGTCCGGAATCCTTTCGCAAGAATTTCGGGACGGCATGGTATGAAAGTTATTACATTACCACACCCCAAGCAGCATGCGTTTCTGAACGCCGTTGATAACGTCTCATAAACTTGCTTTGGTGGTGATTTTGATATTTCGCGATAGTTGCTTCCCGCCGTCTTTTTTTGCTGAAATACTGCCTCAACGAGCATATAGTGCGAGTAGATAAGGGTTTTTTGCTGGGGGTATACGCTTTCGTTCCATTGCAGCTCCTAGGCGGTGGAATAGGAAACCAAGCCGAGGCGCAGCATTACCATAATTCATCGCAGCGCTACCGAGACTCGGTAGCTTGGCTGCATCCAAAGACAGGGGAAGTAAACGGCCAGAAGAGTGTGTGGAGAGCATAAGTGCTTTTTTTCCAGGGGCGAAGCCCTAGCTGGATAATTTCTGTTAACATTGTGATGGTGGTTTATATTCTTGCTGGTATGGAAAACATACTTGAGCTCAAGCTTTCTTGAACAAGTTTGGTTGCGCAGTTTTTCAATACTTCGACTCAGGGCAATTAAAAGTCGCCATCTGTCGCATACTAGAGCATTTCCTCCGTTTTTATCTTTGTAGCTTTTCACGCACTGCAAGCATTTATGGAATCACTGCACACTATTTGTCGCTTGACAGGTACTGTTGAAGCCCTGTTCTGCTTGGTGCGCGGTAACTACTGTAATTTATAACCAGTGTACACTTCACAGTCGACTGCAAGAAAAAATGATGCAAAACGACAGTAACTAACGCAAACATTTGGTGCAAAGTGTGGTCTTCATATATATAGTTAAAAAAGGCCGAGATAGTGTACTAGAAACTTTTTCTGTACAACACTTCATAGAAACATCGCGTCCCCCTTCTCCTAAACTAGAAAAAGAAATGAAATCGGAAATATTGTTTTTAGGCAGTGACTAATTTTCGAGTGGTACAAAAGTTGTAAAAACTTCAGATCCTTTCTTTATGCAGTGTGCGGTCATTTTGACCAGAAAAAATTTTGCTCTCTAATTTTTTTTTGCTCAATTTTTACCGGGTACTCGTATGTCCACATAAGCCGCCGCGATGCCTCAGTGGTTATGGCGCTCGGCTGCTGACCCAGAAGACGCGGGTTCGATCCCGGCCGCGGCAGTCGCATTTTGATGGACGCAAAATTCTAGAGGCCAGTGTACTTTGATATATCAGTGGACGTTAAAGAACCCCAGGTGGTCGAAATTTCCGGAGCCCTCCACTACGGCGTCCCTAATAGGCTGAGTCGCTTTAGGACGTTAAACCCCCATTAATGAAATCAATCATATGTCCACATTTTGATTCTGCACATGTCTGAGGGCCCGATTATTGCTTACTATCATCCATTTCTACAAAAATTCATTACGTAAACAATCAAGTTTATTTGAGGTTTTTCAAAGAACTGATAAGTGTAGAACAAGCGAACAGAAAAGCATATTTCGGAGCCATAGCGGTGCTTACATGAAGCACGGAGGCGTCCATTTCCCAAACAATTTTCTGCGCTTATTTTCAATGCCTAGCTTGACATGCTTCTATGTGACTTACCGAAGATAGGTTTAAATGTAAGCTCCAGCTATTCGCTGCAAATTATATCCCATAAATAACAAAAAACGGACACGAAAGAAGTTGCACAGGCATATCTGTACCCTGCAACCGAAGCGGTTATGTGACAGTATCAAAAACTGTTGACCAGAATAAAATCTCCATTTTATCTCTTAGCACCTGGCCCCACATATAGTTTATTTCTAAACTTTTTGACAAGATGAGAAGTTTCAAGCGAAAATTCTAAGCTACTATTATTATGCTTGTTCGCTGTTGCTATAAACTTATATTAGCAAAGTCATGCTACACCTTTAATCAACTGTGATAAAGAGCGAAACAACAAAATTTTCTGTCACTTCTAACCTCCTGCTTTTCATGGAAACTATTTTCCGGCTGAAGTTAATGACAACTTGACTAGAGGGCTACGTTTCTGAAACATGTGTTGAGAAAGATAAAATCAAAATATCTCTTAAGTGCTAAGCATCATAAAAAAATTTCAAGGCACGTGTTAAAGTATTTGATTGCCGCATTAATCTCGAACATTTCATTGTCTTTGTCGCGGTCACAAACACTAACTACAGAAACCTGTTCTTTCATCCATGCGTGCAAGCTGAACTCAACTGACAGATTCGTTGAGAAGATATCCTAGCCGCAGTTTTATGCTCGTACGACAAACCGAGGTACTTTGAAGTTTCTAGATACCAGAAACTTTGCCAAATGTGCCTTATAATCGTACACAGGTAAATAACGAAGCGGCAAATGCCTTTAAGAGAGGCCTTCTAACCAATGACGTTGGCTTATTATCAAGACGTCACGGTAAACCGCCTGCATCTGGCGCTGCCGGTAGCCGGGGCGAGCTAGTAGGTGCGTGGCGCTTGACCGGGACGTCAGAAGTATAGACCAACGCCATTGGTTGAGAGGCCTGCCTTGAAGGGAATTTTCCGCTTCGTTCTTGAGGTCATCACTTAGCAGGCGCTGGTTGTATTCTTGATGACACGGCACAATGGCCGTGTTTTATTCATTTAGGCTGCATTGAATTTAAAGGATCTGAAATGTAGTTCCTCTCGTGCAGTCGCTCTATACGGTGACTTAGAGACTTTTTCAGCGGGAACAGAAGTACGAAAACTGCCACTTGAACGCGTTCAAAGACAAAGTAATGTCAAATACAGTGTTTAAGTATCCATACGACGCTATTACACTTGTTATAAACGAAGAAAGTGCTAACAGCAGCAAAATACTCAATTGCTCTCGTTCGCTTTCGTGTAAGCTTTCAACATCGGTTGTTGGTAAAGTGCATAAATTTGCAGAAAACAATTTAGCGTAAACACCGCCTGTTCTGTGCGTGCGGGAGTAGCCATCAAGGTGTTCGGAATCGGTTGACCGGCCATATAGGTGGCTACCGTAAAAACTTCACTTAGTCATGATAAATTTCGGGTCTATATTTCTGCCATTGCGCAAAATTTTTCTCCTAACTAATAAGGTCATATAGCCTGCATTCGTTGCGATATTTTACTCTCAAGGACATTATTCGTCTTATCAAAGATCAACGACGTATGACGTATACCGGACCACCAGGATCCACCTCTGTATAATGGGAAACACCTGCAGGGTGTATGCGCGAAGCGAGCTAACAATGGAAATGTTGATCAGTCGATGAATATGTCGAGATTATTTTTAGAAACTGCCGAATTTAAAGTTAAGTGATGATCGATTCGTTTGCAGCGAAGCCACATCGAATTACGCGGCCGGGTGTTGCTCGTAGACGTGTCTTATGTACACATATCTACGTGTAAACAAGCACAGAAGCCTTTTTGCGCTCTTAGTGGCTTCTTTATAAATTCGAAAACATTTGAAACCATCTTGAGATGCTCATGGCTCGAACAACGTTGCGGCCGAGCATGAGATTCTGACGTCTCTCTATCTACTCTTACCTGTCTACTTCTAGTTAGCAGCCACCTATGAGGGGCTGTCCACTTCTAGCGGTAGCTAAACCGGAGGCCGGTATGACCAGAGTAACTGCCAGATAGGGCGGGATTTGAGTAATCGGTGTCTTCTACTTCATACCACTTGATGTAATGACTAGCTGGTGCTTATTCAGTCCGCGATCAGCCTTGCGCAATCTTCCTCGGATAAATGGAAGGTGACCTATAGATTCTGCATTGTACCTGAGCTTTCGTCAGCCAGACTGTAGCCTGAGATGCAAGCTTTGGACCAATAAAAAGCAAATAGGAATAAATCCTCAGTGCCGAAATACAAGACGAGTCCCAATACAAACAAAATTCTGGCCGCGTCGTTCGGGTCACTAAGCGCAATGGTTCTCAATTTGCTTGTTCTATAAATATGGACTTGCAATCATTGATAGTCTGCTAGTTCTCCAACCTTGGGCTAGAGTCCACTTATTGAGCGCTTAATTTAGAAAGCTATTCGATTACAAAAGCTTTCCTAGGTGCACCCCTGCCCTTACTACGCATTGGTAGAGCTCATTATCGACGAGCGCACCTGGATGCTCTTAGTATTTCACCCCTCTTGCATAAACATGGCTCTTGAATGTAGCCCATGATTAGATAACTTCAGCTACACCGCTCCAGAAATGCTGCGGGTGTTTCGCGAGGCAGCGCCAAGCATCCTTTTGTGCGTGAGCCAATTGACGGTTCCTACCGATCGATTCGTGAATCATCTGCAATAAACTATGTCCAGCGCTCATGGCAAAAGAATAACTGCTTCAGATCAAACATGTCGCTCAGATGAGTTCTTTGCGCAACCACAATATTGTTACAGTTTCCAATACCTATCTGTTGCAAACAGGAGGGCGAATCATATGCCTCATTAAATATATAAATATAAACCATCTTCAATTAAAGGAAAATTATTTCTTTCGAGCCATTGTGGAGCATAGACACCCGACAAGGCTTTTACCTGGTTTTCCGTGGCTTGGAAGTTGCGGCGAATATACAAGCGACCGCGTGCAGTCTCCCGTAGCGAGCAGAAGCCCGCTTAGCCTTGTGTAAACAAATTAATCTAAACTCTCATCTACCACGAGTCTTGTGTATTGGGAAAGATCAAATATGTTAATAGCTGCTGAATCCTTATCTCTGCTATGGAAGCTGGGCGCTTTATAAGACTGTCATGGCGCTAGATGAGCCATTGTTCTTTGTGTTGAGAAAGCGGCCAGTGCATGAGGTGTCGAAAAAAGAACGACAGGGAGAGAAGTTTACTTCAGAGTTCAAAACTTTCTTAAGATCATTAGTACTAACCGCTAAAAAAACCTACCTGTTAACGAGTTATAAGCGAGAGTTTGATGTCGAGCTTTACTACGTCGCGCAATCCTGCACGTATAATGATGCATTTTTGTTCATGCTGCTGCTCATTTGTTGTTGGTAAAGCATGCATCTCGAATGCGGGAACTACCAAGTTGCAACTTTGGCAGGGCCATGAGCGCAAAGTTTCTTTAATCGGATCGCGCGCCTCTTCACCAGGTAATCGTCAATCCTTTGTAATTCCGGGAAGACTAAAAATTGGCTGGCGGTTTAGCTTTGTCAAGTATGAAATACAGAGCCAAAGCAGATTTTTTTGCAGGTGGGCACCACCGCTACGCACCTGAAAGTGCGATTGCCGTGTCCACAGACCCGAGGAAGCAGTTAAGCGCGTCTTCAATTTTTTCGTCATTAATGCCAATTTACCCATTGTACACTGGTGCTCTGTTCTCCAGTGCCGCATTTGTGCGTTAATGTCGCCAACGCCAATGCGTGTTGCTCCAGTGCCTTGTTTCTGCCGTAACGTTGTCCTCGCCAATGCATGCAGCGAACACCTCTCTGTCACTACCGCCACATAGGTCAAAGCGCGAACATTAGTTTGAGAGCAATATTACTTGATGAAGAAGATGATGTGCAACGCACAGCGCGGGATCAGATTCGCCTGCTTCTGCTCAAGACCACTCTACCATCGCCGCGTCCTTTCAGTCCTTTTTTTCTCTTTATTGCATGAAAATAGTGTTGAAAAGAGAAGTCTAAGCACGCTTACGACACAAAACACCAGGCTACCGTACCCCTGCATGACGCCTCCTTCCAAAACATCAAATGTCTGGGAGGCACACACATGCATCCGGATAGGGGAGCCAACTAGTCAGCTCTTGCAGGGCAGCATATAATCCCCGCACCAAAGGGATTTCTCACGAAACAAAGATTTCGACGACCGTGGTGATTCGGCTTGGCGATCCATCATGTGGCTCTTCCAGAGACTAAATAGTCCCAGCAACATAACTAGATCATATGCAAACACAGTTTTTCTCTTTTCCCCGAAACGTCTTTGTTTTTCCTTTTTTCTTTTTTGGCGAGCGCTCCTCTTTTTCTGCTATTATGTTCCCTCCTCGCCAGACGGGATTCCGTCAAACGCTCGACTACAGTTTTTCTCTACAGGCAAAAAACTGACACTGTAGGGTGTGATGTCAATGTCCTTCTTAATTGTTCGTTGTAATATATCCCAGATGAACACAGCGCAAGCATCTCCTTAGTATGAAGCCATGCCTTCACAGGCAGCGTAGATGTGTGCAGTTTAAAGAAGAATGTTTTTGCAGCAGAAGAAATGCACATTCGCCTAACACGTTTTAAAACACTGGTGCCAAGGAACACCAGAAAAGGTTGCCGATACAACGGTACTGGGAAAAAATACCCTATAAGTACATGAGTCAGCTGCCTTCTAGAGAGGTTATACAGGTAGTCTAAACAAAAGCGCGCAGTGAGGAAATTGAAGGTGTCAGCAACTTCTTCAAGGAAACCGCATAAAGGCCCCTCACGAGTGTGCCCAGTCAGCGCGAATAGTAAATGCAAATGAGCACTGAGACGCCTAATAAGTACGGCTACTAAAAGAGGATAGTTTGAAGATTTGAAAAAGAAAACACGCGAGACAAGCTGATGCACGAATAAGTTAACAAGGCCGATTCCACCAGACTCTAGAGAAAGAAATAGGTTATCGCGACGACTGGGTTCCCATTGGGAACGCCATACGAATGTAGCAGATATTCTGTGCATCACCTGCACTTTCTTTCTCGCACAGTGGAGAACCTGCACCATATAGGCTAGGCAAGTTTTGCAAATAAAAAAATATCTTGCAGACTTGACCACGAGCAGGTACTGGCAGTTCCCTACTCATCCAAGCCCGGGTTTTTTGTCGCCTCATGGACACTATCTGTGAATCCCAGTAGGCTCCACATTTACGAATTTGGTGAAGAGGAACCCCTACGTGTTGAAGAGTCCGGCAGTCCCAGCTTATGCCACCATAATGACTTCGCGTTGTACCCTAATGGCCCAACCAAAATTCTTTGGATTTATCTAGATTAAGAGCCGCACCTGATACCTCGCAAAACTATTCAGTCAAATTTAATGCCTCAAGCTCACTCTTTTTGTCAGAACAAATGAGGGTGACATCATCTGCATAGACTAAAACCTTAAATTCACTTTGCGCCAGGGAGAAACCACGGATATGGGCGCAGTTAATAATACTAGGCAAAGGGGTTCAAGATACACGGCAGACAACAAAGGCGATAATGGACAGTTTTGGTGAACAGATAATTTCAATGGAATAGGTTTGGTTAGCTCTTGGTTAACTATTAGCCTTGTATAGGACTCCTTAATGCACTGTCTTAGGCCTCTAAGCAAAACATCCACAATATTTGCGTGCTCTGAGACAGTGAACAAGAAATCGTGACGAACTTTATCAAAGGCCTCGGTAAGGTCAATCTGAATTAGAGCTACTTGTCCGGTCTCGTATGGTAAAACCAGTCAAAAGACGGAACACAGGGAAGAGAGGAGTCACACACACGATGACTGGACTAGCAACTGTGCTTTATAGAAGACAACAGTCTCCCAGGAAAAGTGGCAAAGTTTGCGCAGCTCAGTTAACATCAATCTACATCAAAAGATAAGCTGTGATCTAACACCGTTGCGAAAGGAAGCTTAGTTCCTTCTGCATAAGGTTGATAGAAGGACTGCTGATGCAATCGCCTCCTTGAATACTAATGAGGAACGCTTCGAGGATTTCGCGCTCAACTTTTCCCTTGCCTCTGCCGACAATGCTGACATTGAAAAATAGCGGGTAGCAACCCCATTCCCGGCAATGTCGAGGCAAGTTAGCGGCGTCAGTAGGGGACAGAGAGTTGCGGTATTCTCTTAGTCTGTCATTAATACATTGGCCTGTTTGCCCAATGTACACTTTTTCGCATTTTAACGGAATTTTGTAAACCACACCTGTGGCACAGTTGACGTAGCGGTTTTCATGCTGCGTCGAACAAACCGGCCGATAAGTCCTGCCACGTGCAACACGTGAGCAAAGGCGTGAAACCTTGCAGGGAGCTGAAAACACAACATTGGCGCCCTGCTTTCCGGCGACGTTTTTATTGGTGCGGGCGACTTTATGCACATAAGGCATGACTTCAAAATTTCTCTTTTCTACTGTCTATGGGTCAACCCTTTTGACTGACTAATGATAGACATTAATGACAGACTAAGAGAACACCACAACTCTGTCCCCTACTAACGGCGCTAACTTGCCTCGACATTGCCGGGAATGGGGTTGCTACCCGCTATTTTTTAATGTTAGTATTGTCGGCAGAGGCAAGGAAAAAGTTGAGCGCGAAATCCTCGAAGCGTTCCTCGTTAGTATTCAAGAAGATGATTGCATTAGCAGTCCTTCTATCTACCTCATGCAGAAGGAACTATGCTTCCTTTCGCCACGGCGTGAGATCGCATCTTATCTTTAGATCTAGATTGTTGTTAACTGAGCTACGCAAACTTTGCCACTTTTCCTGGGAGACTTTCTTCTTCTATGAAGCACAGTTGCTAGTCCAGTCTTCGTGTGTGTGCCTCATCTCTTCGCTGTGTTCCGTCTTTTGACTGGTTTTACTCCTGAACATGTACCAACTGACCGAGATTTCAACACTACTCATATGGTACTGCTTCCACTACTGAACATGTAATATGAATATGGGTTTGGATGCTGCGGCCTCTGATACCGCAGACCAGATGCATGCCTATTAAGTAAACGAAACTAGCTGGAGACGACTGCTAAGAGCATTTGCAAAATGTTTGTAATCTACATTACAGAGGAAAATTGGACGATATCTCTGAACTGTATTCAACAGATTTTTATCTGTGCTTTTTGGAATTAATATAGTATGCCCAGAATAGAAAGGGGGGAAGAAAACGAACATCGTTATAAGTCTGGAAAACCTCCGCCAATACAGGCGCTAGGCAAGTGGAAAAAGTTTTATAGAACTCGCTAGTAATGCCATCTGGCCCAGGAGATTTCAGAACAGTAAGGTCAGAAATGGCAAAATTAATTTCGTCCAAAGTGATAGGGCCCTCCACAACAGCACGCTGCTCATCGTCAAATCAGAGAAAGGCTTCGAATAAGCTACTGTAATATGATCTCAAATTTGTCCCCGCAAAACCCCCAAACAGCTTCCGATAATAGTCATAGAAAGCCTCAATAATAATAGGAGCGTCACTGTGTGTGCAACCACCATACTGAATTTCCAAGATCTCTTTAGTCAAAGCCTTTCATCACTCAGGGCCCGACGAGATGGTTGCTCATCCAGAAACCTACGGGTCCTTGGTCTTATCAATGTCCCTATATTTATTTCGGTCTAAAACTGCTCAAGCTCTGCTGTTACGGCAGTGATATCTTCTACCTAGGTACCTGGGCTAATCCTCTCTAACTCATTTAGCACAACAAAAGTAGGGCCGAGCTCTTCAAGGTGATTCCTCTTCAAAAACGCGATTCTTGCTGAGGCTTCAATAGCAATGTATCTTGTCTAAATAAGTCCCATTTTTGCAAAGCTAAAAGATTACCGCGTGACCATGTGTCCTTCCAGCAAGTAGATACAGCATGTTTGAATATTTCATCTGAGAGCAGACAGCTATTCAGCTTCCACAGCTCCTATCGATGATGGAGTATGCGCCGACTGTACTTCCCTATTTGAAGAGACGCCATGCAGTGATACTGAAGAATATGGGCTGCATCCAGTAACCAAAAACGCTGGATAGCATGTCTGCTGGTATGTAAATCCTGTCAAGCCGAGTATTAGAGGAGCACTGAAAATGAGTGAAATAAATGTTATGTTCCTTATCTTGCGCAACATTCACCAGGTTGTATTTGCATGTCAAATTATTAAGTAAATCAGCACTAGAGTCATAACGCTTACTTAACACTGCTCGGTCTTCATCCCTACAAGCACAATTGAAATCTCCCAACAGCATAATTTTACTATCCGTGCACAAATGATCGACTAGTGACAGAAAAAATACCCTTATATCTCACTGCTTTACAAGGGCATAGACACAAATAATTCGCCACTGTACATAATAAATTGCGAGGTCAAAGCGAATAAGTCGGCCGTCATCATCTGTGCGATACGACACGGCAGTAACCCCCAGTGTGTTGGCCAAGAATAGCATGCACCCTCCTTGATAAGCCTCTGGAGTGACTACCGATAACATTGAATTCTGGGAAAAAAGGCTCTACAGCAGCTTCAGTCTCCTCATCAGAGAACAGTTTGGTTTCTTGGATGCCTTCCACAATCACACCCCATTTGTTTAAAAGATGCCGGAACCGATGTTGCCTTCGACGGTTACGTCAACCCCAAATATGTTAACGGTAGCGACCTGAAATGCTGCGACGTGCGCCATTTTTGGTGCTTGTCTTATTGAAGGCCATCCCCGGTACTGGCGTGGCCGGCCTGCAAATCGGCGGCCTGTAGGACAGAGATCGCCCTTTGTTTTGACGTGATCCTTCCCAATGCCACCGAACCAGGTGCCTTCTGCTCATCGCCATCGACACACATCTCATCATCTGCAGGACGCTTCAGAGGTGCGCTGTTGTCCATCGCCTCTTCTGAGAGAGCCAAGGTTTTGGCTCATAAAGCCAAGGGGACCACGTCGCTCGCAACCACGCTGACAGTCGACGGGGCACCGAATATAGTAGAAGCTGACACTTCAGGCGACACACTGCTCACTCCAGCGACAAAGGGGCATTGCCGACGCAGGAGGCATGTCACACATTCACTGGCTGTACGCCTCCACTGGCTCTTCAGAAGGGGTGTTCTGCCCTCGTGTTCGATGGGTGGGCGGCTCCTGAGCAGCAAGCACAGGACTCAAAGTAGCAGACCCGGGCAGACCCGGTTCCGGTGGCTTTGGGTCTGGAGACGGGGATTCCTGTTTGTGATTACTTGCGGGCGGACCCTCGCCGTTATTCGGCGCAGAAGTCTTTGGTCCATCTTCTGTTGGGAGCTCATTACTCAGTTCACCCGACGCTTCTACAACATCCGACACATCCATAATCTGTTCTGACACCACTTCATCCTCATGTGTCCCGTTGCCCTGGCGCAACCTGTCAGCATAACTCATGACACAGCTGTCTACTGTGTGCCCAAAGCGTCGGCACTGGGTGCATCAGGGCGTACGACACTGACTCCGTACATGGCCCACACGGTTACAACGAAGACACAGCGGAGACCTGCCTGGGATCACAACTATATCTTGTACCCCGAAAACGTTGAGCGTGTGAAGAATTGTACTTGCTGACGCTGTGTACTTAAGAGTGAACGATATTTCACGGTTCGTGTTTCCATGCGCTCCATTCCAGGGCACCGCCACTTCTCACGCTCGATGGTTTGTACAGTTCCAAAAGGCTCCAAAGCTTCCACAATCCTCCGGTGCTCCATATGGCCCGGGAGCCAAAGAAGCATCAACTTCGTTTTTGGTGTCAGGGTCAAACATGATACATTTTAACCTTTGACGTGGAACTTTGCTTTGTTAATAAGCTTCTGTTTTAAGCAACTGCTCTCGCAGGTAACCACCCAAGCATGGCTATTTTGGTGCTGGCCAATACACAGAACCTAACAGAAAACATGACAAGCGGTCTTCTCCGCGCATGCTGAACTGCCAACCTATCGCGCAGTAGCACTAGTTTGCGCAACTGCTCAAAATTTGCTTACGGTAGGGAATGCGAAAGAGTTGGCCTTGCACGACCAAATTTATTTCGTTAAAGTTTTTTCTGCGAAATGGTTCGCCTGCGTGGTATGTTTTGCACGAAGTGTTGCGCCGAACGTGCGCATGGCACTCGTTTGGAACTTCGAGCTGCACACAGTGACTCTAGTCAAAGCCAAGCGCGCTACATGTGGAGCAAATGGCGTCGCGTCTAGGGAGAACCGCGGAAACGACACTTCGCTGCCAAGCGTGCAGCAGCGCGCTGCGTAGATGAGAGGCCGCGACGAGAGTGCTTTGAGCGCGGTCGATCCCATCTTGAGTCCGACTCAAGGGATCCATCAGATGTCGTCACTGTGCGTGCGCTGCTTTTCCTCCTCACTTGTCGGCCTCCCCACGAGTAGGCGCCGGAGTATGATCGCCCGCGAGCCCAGTTAGTGCCGAGCGTCACCTTACATGCTTGCGCCATCTATCGACGCAATGCATGCGCCTCGCTCGAAGAGGGCGGGATGACGTCATCTTTTTGAGTTCATGTCTCGGCGTCATCAATAAGTACAACGCCAGTCGCCGACGGAATTTCGCTTTACGGGGCCAGTAATGTTTCACATTACCAAGGGAGCCACAATTTCTTGGCGCGCGCGCTAGTTTGCGTGCCTGCAGAAAGAAGGCGTAACGAGGCAATGAGCTCACGAAATCGGTGCCGACCTGGTAACGCATTCCTCTACCCATCAGTTGCAGTGATCACCCACGAATTACTTTTAAAGGCAAGGATTCCCGTTGTAGCCTTCATTATTTATATAAATATAGAACGATGGTTACAAGAAATTAATCTAAGTAATTATCTTACATACGAACTAGGCCGAATGGCAACAGAGCAGATGCTCCGGGTCTGATATATGCGGACGATGTCTTAGGCGTGACTGTGGTCAGGAAAACGGCGAAAAGGTCTTCCTAAAAAAATCTTTGTTGGGGCAGGCGTGCACTCACAGAAACTGAATGACTAGGGGGTGACCTAGCAACAAGAGTCCCAGGCGGTCGATGAACAAACAGCCTTTCTCTTTTGTCCGCGCTCAATTTAAAGCTGGCAAGAAACTATCGAGATTAGGCGCGAAAGAAACTACAACAGTCTGGTGGAGGCAGTGCACGTGCATGCGATCGTTCGAGATAAGTTGGACTGAATCTTTATTCTTAAGCAAATGACTAAACCAGCTGCCTTCGTCTTTCGGAGTGAAAAAACAAACAGGACCAAGTGCCAGGGCACTAGTTACTGATAGCCAAAAGTCACTACTTTGGTTTATAATCTAAGAAGAGTGCTACTTTGTACGTTATACAAAGCAGGAAAGTATATTCACTGAGCGCCGTATCGGGAATCTTTTGCGGAGGAACTCGTCGGTGCTCCGCCTTCTTTCTCCCAGAGCTCAATTTATATTTTGATAGGTGTGCGTATGGCAGCAATCCACTAACATAAAAGACTAACCACTAACAAACCAGTTGACATAGCATATAAAACTTAAGAGAAAAAAAATGTCAAAAGCGAACCGAAAGTGCAAGAATCAAGAATGTAGAGAAGCATGCCATGAAAGAAAATAAAAATAACGTAATTAGGTGTTAACTGCGAAAGATCTTACAAAGAAAGCGGAAAGGACAATGAGAGGTGTGCATTATGTTAATTATTTCAAGCTGGTTTCTATGGAAACTTAATACGAAGATCGACAGAACCCACCGCAGCGATTGGCGTCGCTGCGAATTCTCCGCATGTTCTTCATTTTTTTGCACGTTTCTTTTTCTTTTGTTCGGGTAACTAAGTTTGTCTTCTTGTGAAACCTTTGGTGATTGGTTTTATTCGTGAGAAGTTGTTTTAATCTATATATTTGTTTACGGTTTTGACCACAGGTTTACGACTCGGGAAATATTCAGACATCCAAAAAATTTCACAGTGCTCGTCTTTGCTTTAATCTGCACATCTGAGGTTGATTTTGGTTCAAAAAATTCTCGATTTCACTTTCTCGATTGCATTCGCGAGGTTCTCTTTCTCTTGTTACCGTGCGACGTTGTGGCGGGTGCGCTCCCAATGCACTACGGTGAAAAACTGTGTTTTAGAAACTCCTGTTGGAGAGACTCCCTGTTAGAGAAACTTCCTGTTGGAGAAACTGCTTGTTGGAGACATTGTGGCGGATGCGCTCCCAATGCACTACGGTGAAAAAATTTGTTGAAGACACTCCTGTTGGAGAAACTCCCTGTTGGAGAAACTGCTTGTTGGAGACGTTGTGGCGGATGCGCTCCCAATGCACTACGGTGAAAAACTATTTCGGAGAAACTCCTGTTGGAGAAACTCCCTGTTGGAAAAACTCCCAGTTGGAGAAACTGCTTGTTGGAGACGTGGCGGATGCGCTCCCAATGCACTACGGTGAAAAACTGTTGAGGAAACTCCTGCTGGAGAAACTCTTGTTGGAGAAACTCCCTGCTGGAGAAACTCCCTGTTGGAGAAACTCCCTGTTGGAGAAACTGCTTGTTGGAGACGTCGTGGCGGGTGCGCTCCCAATGCACTACGGTGAAAAACTATGTTGGGGAAACTCCCTTTTGGAGACACTGCTTGTTGGAGACGTTGTGGCGGATGCGCTCCCAATGCACTACGGTGAAAAACTATGTTGGAGAAACACCTGACGGACAAACGCCTGTTTGAGAAACTCCCTGTTGGAGAAACTGCTTGTTGGAGACGTCGTGGCGGATGCGCTCCCAATGCACTACGGTGAAAAACTATATTGGAGAAACTCCGTTTAGAGAAACTCGCTGTTGGAGAAAGTGCTTGTTGGAGACGTTGTGGCTGGTGCGCTTCCAATGCACTACGGTGAAAAACTATGTTGGAGAAACAATTGTTGGAGAAACTCCCTGTTGGAGAAACTACTTGTTGAAGACGTTGTGGCGGGTGCGCTCCCAATGCACTACGGTGAAAAACTATGTTGGAGGAACTCCTGTTGGAGAAACTGCTTGTTGAAGACGTTGTGGCGGTGCGCTTCCAAAGCACTACGGTGAAAAACTATGTTCGAGAAACACCTGTTGGAGAAACTCCCTGTTGGAGAAACTGCTTGTTGGAGACGTTGTGGCGGTGCGCTTCCAATGCACTACGGTGAAAATCTATGTTGGAGAAACACCTGTTGGAAAAACTCCCTGTTGGAGAAACTACTTGTTGGAGACGTTGGGGCGGGTGCGCTCCCAATGCACTACGGTGAAAAACTATGTTGGAGAAACACCTGTTGGAGAAACTCTCTTTTCGAGAAACTCCCTGTTGGAGAAACTGCTTGCTGGAGACGTTGTGGCGGGTGCGCTTCCAATGCACTACGGTGAAAAACTATGTTGGAGAAACTTCTGTTGGAGAAACTCCCTGTTGGAGAAACTCCCTTTTGGAGAAACTCCCTGTTGGAGAAACTGCTTGTTGGAGACGTTGTAACGGATGCGCACCCAATGCCCCACGGTGAAAAACTGTGTTGCACAAACTCCTGTTGGAGAAACTCCATTTTGGAGAAATTTCCTGTTGGAGAAACTGCTTGTTGGAGACTTTGTGGCGGATGCGCTCCCAATGCACTACGGTGAAAAACTATGTTGGACAAACTCCTGTTGCAAAAACTCCCTGCTGGAGAAACTCCCTGTTGGAGAAACTGCTTGTTGGAGACGTTGTGGCGGGTGCGCTCCCAATGCAGTACGGTGTAAAACTATGTTGGAGAAACTCCCTGTTGGAGAAACTCCCTGTTGGAGAAACTCCCTGTTGGAGAAATTCCCTGTTGGAGAAATTCCCTGTTGGAGAAACTCCCTGTTGGAGAAACTCTCTGTTGGAGAAACTCCCGGTTGGAGAAACTTCCTGTTGAAGAAACTCTCTGTTGGAGAGACTGCTTGTTGGAGACATCGTGGCGGGTGCTCTCCCAATACACTACGGTGAAAAACTATGTTGGAGAAACTCCCTGTTGGAGAAACTGCTTGTTGGAAACGTTGTGGCGGGTGCGCTCCCAATGCACTACGGTGAAAAACTATGTTAGAGAAACTCCTGTTGGAGAGACTGCTTGTTTGATACGTTGTGGCAAATGCGCTCCTGATGCACTACGTTGAAAGTTTAAAGACCATACATGCTGTCAGTAGATTGCCAAAATAAATATTTCAAGCAACGCTTTATGTACGTGATAGCCAAAGTTAATTTTTGCAGGTTCTTATAAAACGGAGAGCAGCAGTACATCCACATACACATGAAGGAATGCGGACGCTGTCATTTCTATCACTGCTCCCACAAAGAACATCTTCTAGCCGATCATATGCACTTTATGAGTGCATGACGCTCACCTCTATCTGTAAATCGGGCACGCTAGAGTAGTGCGACTATATTAAACATATGAAACGTGAATCCATTTTATGCTCTCGTTCAAGTCTTATTATTGTTTCTTTCTTATTTGTTAATTACGTTGTGTAATATATAATTTGAGCCTTACAAGAAGTTTTTGTGAAAAAACGTTTTTCTAATAAGTTGTATTACGTAACAATCAATGCTGGAAGCAGAATCTCCGCCGAGCGTCACTCCAGATGGCTGCAATGTGAAGTTGGAAGCCTAGCTTATTTGTAGTGTTAAACCGAAACATGTCGTCCGAGGGTGTGTGGAAGTTTTATGCTGACCGCAACGCAAACACCGCGGGTCCTTTTTGCGGGCTGCATGACTCAAATTTCGCTGACTGATGCATGTTAGTTGAATTTCATACCTTTTCTGTTGAACACGTGAAAAAAAAAATATACAGGTCTGGCCGCTTCGCGGAAAATAATTCATTCCTGTGTTGCATCACTAGCCACTAAGTTGATGTTTGTTCCTTTGGATGGAGCGCGCATATCTCCGCATTATCATATAAATTTAATTGAGCTCAATCGCCTGACCTTACAGAAATAAGTTATTCTGCGCAAATCCGCATCCCGCAAACTTTTGTCCAAGATTGCACTGTCTACGTGCACACGTACACCGCAGCGCTCGCAGAATAGTTCGGGATAAGGAAAATATTAGAAATAAATTTGCCATTCTTCTCAAGGATCCGCTTAAAAAAAAAACCAAGAACTGTCTCTGAACATTGACGGACAACAAGAAAACATTGGTGAAAGTCATCTGCCATTCATCTGCCATTCGATGTCACAGAAGCTGTTTACCAAGAGCACAAAAGAATAAAGCAACAAGGAAAAATTATCACAAGACTGAGCATTGGTCAGGAGATCAAGTTGCAGATTGGATGCGTCCTAAGTAGAGAAGTCTAGATTTCACGAAGACGAAGAAGAGCGAGCATTGAGCAACGAAACAATAATAAGAAACAATAAATAACTCTCCTACTGTTGAGCAACGAAGAGTAGGTCTTTCTTACAGCTTATCAAGTTTATTCAGGCTACCAGTAAACAACAAACTATCACTGGGACAACTCCAAATCTCATGAAAAGATAACCGTCGTCTGAAAAAACAATGGCTCATTGGTTTTGACGACGTTGAGCTAGGATTCTCTGTACAAAGCTTGTCACCCGGACTCGTCTCACATCTCACATGCCCCAATAAACAGCAAGAAGCATCAAACAATGAGTGTTTTTGGGAACCAAACTTCTGTAGGTAATATCGCACCCAAAAAAAAGCCTTTTAATTTATGTAAAACAAGCCAATAGATTAGTACAAAACATGACATAAACAATACGTGTTGAGAAAACTCGACAAGCTGGTTCAAGGAATAGTAATTCTAATCACTACACCTGCACTAAAAGAGAATTCAAAATGCTCTGCAGAAAATGCGCTAAAAGAAAGGTGCGAGTATTAGCAGCCTCTCAAGCTAATAAATTTAGTCTGAGGGCTATCACTTGGTCCAGTAAATGGAAATGGAACTAATAAGTCGACCGCTGACCAATCATGCTTAAATATGAATTAGCGAGTCTTTATTACTGCAACCGCCGATATTGGTTTCAACGACAAGCCGTCCATATCGTTCACGGATGCTGGGGGAAGTTATGCTGATGTTGGGGAATTCCATAAAGTCGTCGCTACGCATTGGCAGCGAAGCGAACTGGTCTAAGAAGTATCGACGCAACCGGAAAAAAGTTGTTTTCTCTGTCTCTGAGTGGTTTGCCATCACGTTCTGAGATTGTTGTCAGAGTTTCCTGTGAAACTGTATCTTAAGAACGCTGTTACACGAATATTTTGAAGATAACGAGTTAAAAGAGTCGCTTAGTGTCCCTGCGTTCATTTTTTGGTATCTACAAACGGATAAAGCTTGGGAAAAGGAAATTTCCAAGCAGAAATGGAACGTTTGGAAGACCACGACAATGCAGACAATGCAGATCTTGCTAACTTCGAGCGCGTGTTTCTACAAAAAAAGAAATGGTTAAACTAGAATGGCCTCCGCACGTTCGTTGTTATATTTGTAATCAGGAGCTACTTAGCACAAATGTATAACAAGGGCGTTCGAAAGGGAAGAGCAAATACTTTTGTGCATGTTGTTGTAATGGCAGGCTTTAAAGAAGGAGGCGATGAGCGAAACAATGAGAAGCGCGATCTTGAAACTGGAGCCCACCGTCGGTCATGCGCGCTCCCAAGTTCAATGAGTTCAATGAGGCCGCAAGTTCAATGAGTTGGTGTCTGCGTGTCCGGTGGGCAAAGCGTCTAAAGTGCAAGGAGAAGAGTAATGGAGCCAGAGACAGGGACACTGCTTAAAGTGAAATTGCTTATAGTGCACGATCACTGTTCAGCAGAAAGCAGCTATTGGTGGAAAACCTTTATATCTCAGCTGGTCACGTATAATGCGCCCACTTTACCAATCTGCTCTCCAAATTCTGCACTGCTGCTGCGTTAACTAAGCGCGTGGCAACTCCTAGGAGTCCACCGTGTCAGCATATTGCTAGCGTTTGTGTTCCGGAAAGACTAGCCAATAAAAGAATGTGAAAGAATTACTTATGCGGCGGCCGTAAAAGCTGCCTGATATTAGGTTAAGTTGATGGCAGTCTACTTAGGATCAAAATAGCATGCTTATTTGCAGAAAGATTGCATTGTGCAATGGGAAAATTTTGATAACGAGTGCAATAATTGCCATGGCGTATTGTTATCTTCTAAAAAAAGCACCTGGTGGCGAACGTGTGCTGCCGTTAGCGACGTTTAAGGACAACTTTCACTCATTTAGCACCCCAGAAGTTATTATGTACAGCTATAGGTCTGGCTTAGTAGAACAAAAAAACGCAAACATTTTTATTTTGAGACTGGAAAGCAACACTGGCGTGTTATATGTACTGTACATGAAGCAAAGCTCAACCATTATCGGTCGAACCTCGGCGTACAACTCCTTAGTAGTATCTCTGGCCATTATAAAGCCTGTAATGCGATATCTCCTTTCCAAGCTTCTGTCCCTGACTGATTAATGCAAGCGAAACAACAAATTATAAGATATATTAACGCCTAGCTACAATCGAGATGACCGAAAACACAGCTACGGGCCTTGAATTGATCTGAAAACTGACACCTTCAAATGACCCTGGAGGTATTCGAGAGATCTATTGACTAAATGCTGCACAAAGAAATCGACTGAAAACTATGCAATAACAGAAACTTATTTGCGAATACTCCTAAAACTACAACGATTGTATACTGTTCAACCAAAATATGTAAAAACATTGCGTCCATAACTTAATGTATAACCAAAAACTCGAAATTAGCCTACTCTAGGAGACACTGTTTTAGTCTTCTTGCATTCAGTCAAAATAAGTAAACAATCTCTCTGATTTATCGCGACCTCATAGCTACTGCATAATCAGAAATGGCAGAGTTTCTGCATTGTTAATATTTCTCTGAATTGCCTTTCTATTATCGTTACTATTTATTTAGTTCTACACTTTCATAAACTGCACTGTAAGGCGAGGGACGTTATGAAACGGCAATAACCGTATATTTATTTTTTTATTTACAAATATTGCTAACCCCATTTGGGATTGTGGCAGGAGGGCATAGTTAAGTCAACAAGAAAGCGGTCTGGTATTCACGAGAGTATTCAACAGTGTAACATGTTGAGAAAAAAAACAAATACAACTAAGCTATGAAGTGAACAATAAAAAAGTACTTGAAATAATGCTATTGTTCGTCGCATTATACAAGGAATAACAGAATCTGGAAAATGACGCTGCTTTTTAGAATATACAGACACTAAGTAAACACGAAACATTATGATTTTGCACTGCAATGGCACTGACTTAGTATATGTGGGTGTTTTTGTAAGACTGCATAGGTGAAATAAAAAGTTCCAACATGAGAAAAAAAAACTTCATAACGACGGGTATAACAACAGAACGAAAGCAGTCGGGAGCTAATGCCACCATATGGGGCCAACAGCAATTCTATATTTTTTCAGTGATGAGCTATTAGTAATCGATGAACTAAGGCTGGTCCCTTCTCCAAATGCTATTTTGAAAAAATTCGTTCCAACTAGCTGATTCAGTTAACATATGATGTGGTGCGTGCAGAATAATTTTAATTTTATTCATTCGTCGCCTGTGCACAATACACAACCTAACGATTGAGTTACGCTTGTGAGGCAGGAGATTATAAGTAAGGAGGGCCGCCGCGGTGGCTCAGTGGTTATGGCACTCGGCTGATGACCCGAAAAACGCGGGTTCTATCCCGGCCACGGCAGTCCAATTTCGATGGAGGCGAAATTCTAGAGTCCCGTGTTCTGTGCGGTGTCAGTGCACGTTAAAAAACCCCAGGTTGTAGAAATTTCCGGAGCCCTTCACTACGGCGTCCCTCATAGCCTGAGTCGCATTGGGACGTCAAGGCCCATGAACCAAACCATTTTAAGTAAGGAAAGGTGCGTGGTTCCTTCTACTAAGCTAATCACCGCAATGGCTAAGTGCAAACAGTGTTCACCTGCGGAAGCCGAAATCACTTATTCAATCGCGGCAGCTCGGCTGTGTTTCGATACAGGCGGAATGAAAAATCGCCTATGTGCTCTGCGATGTCAGTGCCTACTAAAAAGCCTCATGTTAACAAAATCAACTCGGAGCTCTCCACTATACCTTTTGCCTCATATCCAAGACCCCGCGCCATATTCATCATCATCATCATCATTTATTTTCCCTTAAGGACCCCTAGGTGGGGCATTACATAAGGGGGGAGCAAAAATACGAAATCACAAACAATAGGAACATTTGAAATATAACAGTGAAGAAGGGAAAACAATTGTTAAAAGAGCATTGAAAAATGAAAAAGGGAATAATCACAGGTACACTGTGGCCATCACGCTATATATACAGGAAGAAAACGGGAAAACTGATTAGCAGACAAGGGTTCAAAAATGTAACATGTGCAGAGGTGGTACTGAAAATTGTCGGGCATTACACTGTAAGTGCGCTAACGAAAAAGATGAGTTAAAAGCAGGGTTTTGAATTTATTTGCATCGCGCTCAGTTACAACGGCATCAGGCAGCTCATTCCACAGTTCAATGGCGGATGGCAGGAAGGATTTTTGGAAGGCATTGGTGGAACCATGTAAGCGCTGTAGGCTCAGGCTGTTAAAAAGACGACGAGATGTTCTATTGGGAGGGAGTAGAAATGTGCAGTGCAATTGAGGAAAACTGTAGTATAACTTGTGGAAAAGGCAGAATTGGGAAATTTTACGGCGAAAAGACAGTGGCGGTATGTCAAGCGATGATTTTATGCCAGAAACACTGGTTCTGCGATTGTAACATGAAGTAATAAATCGGGCTGAACGACTTTGTGCTGATTCTAATGCTTCAATTAGGTATGACTGGTGCGGGTTCCAAATGGTTGAGGCATATTCTAGTTTAGTACGAATGAATGTTTCATAAGCGAGTTTGCGGATGAATGGAGGGGACACGGCTAGGTACCTTCTCAGTCTGTTGAGCGATTTTGAACTTTCAGCTACTATGTTTAAAATATGCTCGGACCATGAAAGTTTGCTAGTGATTGTTATTCCTAGGTACCGGTAGGACTCGACTTGTGTTAGGGGGATTGACCTTAAAGAATACTGGTAATTTAAGCTATTGCGTTTACGTGATACTGTCATGTACTTGCATTTTGAAACGTTTAACGTCATCAGCCACCGGGTGCACCATTTCGTTGAGGTAATTTTGGAGGAGGACTTGATCGTTGTTAGATGATATGCGTCGATACAGAATGTAGTCGTCTGGGAATAGGCGAATTGACGATGATATGTTGCAAGGAAGGTCGTTAATAAATACCAAAAAAAGAAGAGGGCCGAGCACAGAGCCCTGAGGAACACCCGAAATGACGTTTGTAGCTGAAGAATGGTGGTTGTCTATTACAGTGCGTTGCGAACGGTTAGAGAGGAAACAGTGGATCCACGATAAAACCAGCGGGTCAAGATGAAGGCTCGAAAGTTTGGCCATGAGGCGACGATGGCGTACGCAGTCAAATGCTTTAGAAAAGTCCAGATAAATTACGTCAGTTTGAAAGCCGGAGTCGAGATTAAGGTGAAGGTCTGTTGTGAATTCGAATAGCTGTGTTTCGCATGAAAGGCCTCGACGGAAACCGTGCTGATTCGGAAAGAAAAAAGAATTGGCGTCAAGGTGTGATGCAATGGCTGAATACAGTACATGTTCTAGCAGTTTGCAAGAGATGCACGTCAAAGAAATGGGGCGGTAATTCGAAGTGTCAGAACGGCTGCCAGATTTGTGTACAGGGGTTACGGTGCTATTTTTCCAGTCACTTGGAATTGATATTGTGGCGATAGACTGATTGAAAATTATCTGTAAAATCGAACTGGAAACCAGTTTGGTACCTTTTAGAATTTTAGGCGATATGTTGTCAGGGCCTTGACTGCTACAGATCTTAAGCTTATCTATTAGTTTCGCTATGCCTTCAGATGTGATTGTGACCGGCTGCATTTCGGAGTAGTTAAAACACGGTTGGAAGGGAACGTCGGAAGTGGGTTCATGAGTGAACACAGAAGCGAAATACGAATTCATGACTTCAGCGCACTGGTCAACTGGTACATGCGAGCCATCAGAATGGGTCAATGACATGTGTGGCGGGCAGCGTTTCGGGGTTAATATGCTCCAAAATTTTTGCGGTTTGTCGCGTAGAATAGTTAGAAGGTCTTGGTGGAAGAACTTTCGTTTGGAGCGCTTCAATTGGCCCGTGTATTCACGTAGCGCTTTAAAGTAGGAAGACCACTTCTGGGGAGAATTCGCTTGCTTAGCTTCCCGAAAAGTACGCTTTTTTCTTCTGGCTAGTTTTCGCAATGAATTAGAAAACCAAGGCTTGCTGGCATCCCCTCGAATGCGCACCAGGGGAACGAACCTGTCGATGAGAGACAGTATTTTGTGTTTGAATAAGGACCAATTTTGTTCAACTGTTCTATAATTAGCGAGGGGACTAAAATGTTGAAGAAAGACATCTAGTTCTGTATTTATCTTGTTAAAATTGGCTTTGTTGTAGTCCCTGATGTACTTGGTTTCAGGTTGGCGATGTTGTAACGTAATGGAGAGGTCGAATAAGAGAATGTTGTGATCGCTTACGCCCTTTATGCTTTGAACAGACTTAATTAATTCGGGATTAGAGACGAGAATCAAATCCAAAATGTTAGAACCACGAGTTGGCACAGTGACCATCTGAGTGAAGTTGAACGTGAGAGCAAGGTCGACAAAGTTTTTTGATAGGGTGGTTTTAGCAATGAAATTATTCCAGTCTATATCGGGGAAATTGAAGTCGCCGGACAATAAGTAGGTCGCACGTGGAAAGCGGGAATGCAAGTTTAAAATGACTGAGTGAAGTTCATCAACGAAAGAATTATCGCAGTCGGGTGCGCGGTAGCAAGAAATAAGTATTAGCGCGTTAGCCGGGAGTGAAACATGAAGGCAAATGATTTCGTGATGACAGTTAGTTGCTATGCGCTGACAAACAAGTCTGGGATTCATAAATACCAAAACGCCTCCTCCTCGACGCCCTACACGGTCAAGCCTATGGATGGTGTAAGTGACGACATTACTGAGAAGTTCGTAGTCCTGAATATCTGGGCTAAGCCATGATTCAGTCATTATTGCGATGTCAGTATCGTTGTCTTCAAGAAAGGTTTCCAGTGCTTCCTTTTTGCATATGTAACTGCGAACGTTTGAGAGCATGATAGATACTGTGTTAACAGTTGGCGCTTTTTGAGGGTTATGGCTGTGATGAGGTGCGTGTGAAACAGTTGAAACACGTGCGCATTTGGATGGCTATGACAGTTCGACGACTGAATCGGACTCAGCTTTGTAGGTGAACTGTTTGTTATTCATGACCAGTTTATCATAACGGATCTTAAACTTGGATTCATACTGGGATGCGTATAAGTAAAGTTTTTTCCTAGCTAGACGCACTCGCGCTGATAAGTCTTCTCTAATGGAAAAAGACGTGTCCTTCAATTCTGATGATGCGGCAAGGATTTTGGATTTATCTTTGAAGCGCAGACATTTTACGATAATGGGACGATTCTTGGATGCCTGAAAACGGCCCAACCTGTGTGCTCTTTCGATGTCGTCCGCTGTGATGGCGATGTTTAGTTTCTCCGATAAAAAAGTAACAATGTGTGTTTCAGACTGAGCCCATGTTTCATTGTTGGAATCTTGAATTCCAAAGAATAGCAAATTTGATCGCCGCAGACGACTTTCCGCATCTTCGCACTTTTTCGTAAGTGTTCTGATTTCAGATGTCAGCTTGGCAACGTCGCCATGTGAGCTAAGGGATGTATTCGGCTCTGCGGCCTGAATCTTTTCTACTGTTTTTTCGAGGGTGTCAACGCGGGAGGAAAGGCCATTGACGAGACTTTCTATGTTATTCTGTGCAGCACGAATTAATGCTATTTCACTGAGTATTGTGCACTGGGTTGACTCAAGGCGCGACAGAGTTTGCGATATTTGTTCAAGAGAAGTAGATGTATCGCTGTTTGCAGGTCCGGGGTTTAGTTCCACGTCACCCGACATGATGAGTAGGAACGAAAGGTCAAAGTATGATTGGCAGAGGGAACAAAGAAGGTGGTACATATGTTTACGTACACAGTTGCGCATCTCAATGGGGCACGACACCGCGAGCAAAAAAGGATCGTTTGTGCGCACACAAGTGGCGTTTGCCATGTAACTAACCTGGAAAAACAATGACGAGTGTTTGACCATGTTCGTCGCGGTGCCGTGCCCCAACTGGCCGTAGAACGGTGGCGCCTGAAGTAGTCGCGGCGGGTTGGCCGCACAGGAGGTAGCACCAGGTTGCCAGACGAAGGAGTTTGTTCCGGCTAGGGATGGCGGAAGATTGCCGTCTGTGGGTCTGTTTTTGCTGGCTGAAGGCGGCGTTTGTACCGGCTCGTGAGGCTGAAGCAGCAGTGGCTCTTTTGGATGGGCGTCGCGCGAGGGTGCGGCTATGGTCCACAGCAGGGCTACCTGGAAAAACAATGACGAGTGTTTGACCATGTTCGTCGCGGTGCCAAAGCATCCACCTAGTTTTCTTTTTGTAACATATATTTGGCCTCCGTTATAAACTGCTCAAATAATGCCGAAGGTATATGTCTCGCAGATGGGCCCTACATCTGCTTACTACTCTGCCCGTCCATATTGTTCGGTTGTGCTGTACAAAGAAACATCGAAAAAAATAAAAATTAGTTCAAAGTTTTAATTTGTTTCTTGTCAATTTACTGGCAAAATGATAACCACACTTGGATTTTGATTTTCTTGAGTGTATGTGAGCATTTTCGTTCATTACTTGCTCAAACCAGGAAAAAGAAAAACCGTCAAAGTACTGCAGTCGCCTTTACAACAACTTACCCTTCTATAAGTAGTGGTCATTCATTTACGCTTCACTGAAGGCTTCCAAGCAATATGCCGCATACTGATAACCCCTTCCACATTTTTGTAAAAAAGACGAGTGGCTTCTACTTCTAGATTGTGTTTGGCCTTCGCACGCACAAGCAATATGTGAGGAGATAATTTAAAACCTATACGGATTTCCAGCTAGGCTTTCGCCAAGGCTGGTGTTTTAAGATATATAACTGCGTCTCAATGACGAAATGTTTCAGAACATACAGTAATACACCTAAAACTACTGGTGTTTTAAAATTTATAACGGTGTCTCAATCACCAAGTGATTCCGAGCGTATGGTCATACACCTCAAGTTACTGTGTGCTGCCTAAAACCCACATGAAATATATGAAAGTGATCCGCTACCGTATTTTCTTGAATCTCACACAACCGTTATAATTAAGATTTTGCTGTGCACATGTCTGAAGCTTTAAAAAAATTTGGCAATTGCTTAATTGCTTAATTTGGCTAACCCTGGAATTCCGCGAAAAGCAAGAGCGCTTGCTATGCGTCTGAGGCTCGTACATGGCAGCTCTGCTACACGCTCGCGACAGACGTTCTATATGTACCTACACGACCTAGTGGCTATGACGTGGTATCACATTGTCTTAGGGTACCCTCATCGGATGTCATCACGTGGCTTCATATCACCCCATCGAATGTTATTAAGGTCAAAGGTCAACCCAAAAGTCAACTCAAGGTCAGAGTCAGAGATCAAAGATCAACTAAAGGTCATGAGTCAAGGTCAGGGGCGAAGGGTTCTACATCATAACGGTACTACACATGGTCATACACGGCTAAAACGTGGTTGGGCTGTGGGTCGTTCGAGGTCATTCTCCGGCCTACGCGACGACTGCTTTGCCTACCGTAGTGAAGATTTTCGCTTCAAAAGGAGCATACATGCTTGTGAGAGCAAAATAACGAGGCATTTGGTACTCTACCACCAGGACTTCGAAGCATGCGTGCGAGCAGCCGCCTCCTTTTGTGATAAGAACAAACCACGTCACAGGCGTACAACAAGAATAACTCAAATACATGTCGAGATAAAACGAGACAGGACGCTAATAGAGCGGTCCTTTATTCAAGCGCAACCCTTGCGTTATTCTTTTCTTTTTTTTGTCTTGGTGTTTCGGAGTATGACCACTCTTGATAAATGCACGTATTAAGGTCTGCCGATGATTGTCGCATATCAACCACTCTCGTTTTTCCAAAAAAAGTCAAAAGTCTCGGGGACACGTAGGTGCCACAACCCACCATCCATGTTAGTTGCTGCTAGTTTGAAGATTTTTTCTTCTCTTCAGTTCTCCGTAACCTGTATGCCTGCTAATCATCGGTGTGAGGTTAAATCGAGTTCAAATGCGTAATTGGATACAAACTTTACAGACGCGTTTTCTAGGTCAGCGTATTTTAGACCGTTAAATTTTCAGTATAGAGCAAGCGCGATATCTCAGGGTACCGTCCTGCATTGTGTTTGACGCCCCTTTTCTTGCTGCTGCTCTACCACGAGGCGCAAATAAACTTCTAATTAGGAATCTGTACTTAGCATAGAGTGTGGTGTGGCTGTCTCAGAAGCCCAGAATAATGTCGGTAAAAACTTTTGTTCACCTAACTGCATTTGCTGTTTAATATTTTTGCGTGACAGTGCACATCAATGATGAAAAACGCTTAAACGCGGAGCCAGATTTTTGTGTTCTACGCTAACAATCATAGGCCTTAAAGTTTCGCTGTACAGGCTGCAATATTTCAGCCATCGATAAGAGCTGACTTGCTTGCGTTAGCGATGGTGTTGCACTCTGCGCAGACTAGCATCGAACGCTATAAGGTTATTAGGCAGACACTAGGCAGACCTCATTCGTGGCATGCACTAGGTCCTCACAAAGAGCTCAGTAGCTAGCTTTAGGAAATTAGATGAGAGGCAGTTCTAAAAGCCCTGCTTGTTTTTTGATCATCTGAGCGTCGATCGACATCGACAACCACAGTTCTCGATTAAGGGAGAGGTTTTGTCATTGCGTGGCACATTAAATGCATTATGGAGAGCTACAAGCAATCAAATTTTCCTTTGTATTCTCTTTGACGTTCCTGGCAAGACCCAGTCCGCACACGTAGTTGGATAAGGAATATAGTTTGGAAGTAGTGTTCGCGCATGTTAAGAAAATCTGCGGTTATCAAGATCCCTGCTTTCAAACGGAAACCATACAGTTCAGCTCAACAATGAACGTTGACGCACTACAGCCAAAAAACATTCTGTGGTGCAGCGCATGCGGTTAAGTGTTAAAAAAAAACACTGGCAATGTTCTAATTAAGAGTGCTTCTAATGCTCATCATTCTTGGACAAAAAATTTGAATATTGCAATTTTGTAAGGTACTCTTATATAAATACTGAAGCTAATGGTTTATTCTTCCTATGCGTAGGAAAACCTTTCTTTTAAAGTTTTTCCATCGCTGGCATCGAACAGTAAAGCCTGCCATAGAAAACCAATGGGAAACGTTTTGAAAAATAGCAGTAACGTTAATAGCAAAAAAATGCGATCCTCTCGATAGGAGATCTCCGGATGTATCGATCGTTAGAGTAAAATTCATAAGGATATGAAAAAATTGCGTTTATAAACTATTTGCCGTTGAAAAATACTTTAGTCCAGAATTAGTGGGTATGCGTAAAAAAAAATATTGTAAATCAGAAGTTGTAAGGATAAAGTATATGTGTCAGTGCCACTGGCGGGTAGTAGAGAAACAGTACACGTCATAACATGATAGTACTCATACCATAATATTCACCGCTAATGAAATGTGTTGTCATCATAATATGCCCCAGTTAGGTGGGCATCTTATATAGTAGGTAAATATGAAGCTACCTTCATAGAAAGAGTTTAGCGGGTAGCCCTCACCAAGAAAAATATCGCGCACCGTGTTTCAGACAGGAGAGGGGTGACGGGATTAGCTTTCCCAGAATATTTCGAGAATCACCTACCATTGCTTCATAATAACTTCAAAAGGACGGTATGTCGTCGAAAACGAGTGTAAGTATAATGGCATTTTCTGATGGGTCTTGGCCCACGGTTGCCATAAGCAGCGCAGAACTCGCTGTTCAGGCAACAATTTAAATTTTACAATTTGCAAAAAGAAAGCCAGATTGCAGAGGATGGTAGTGCTATGCTAAGCTCTCTCATTCCGGCTACCATGACAGACGCCTGAAGTAACTATACCTCAGAGGTTGCAACGTGGAACATTACATGTGGGTTGAGAATGTATACGTGATTTAGCCGTTGCTGCCTTGTAATATTTATGAAGTGAGAAAGTTTCTTCAACAACAGTCTTCGAGCGAGAAGAAAGATCGCGAATTCGTGCAAGATGACATGAAGGCAATTCCAGCCCTGGGCGGTCTGCACGAAGAATTATTCGAGGAACGCAGTAGTATGGGCACGTGTCAGGATCGTGCGAATAGCAGGGCCTGCGCGAGGGGCTGGGCGCTGTTGTTGTTATGCTAGGGTCGATGTCAGCGTCAGTGACTTGGTATCGTGCCTGAGGAAGCGGAGATGCGAAGTTGCGAGCAGAGGAAGAGTTTTATATTAGAAAGCTCACATGTTGCGCATTCAATAGGAGAAAAGGTTTTTCTGTTTAAGTATAGCAAATGATCCCCAGGTCCCTACACTGTCCTTAGGCTGGGCCATTACAAGACGTAGCTGCTGACAAGTCAAGAGGACTGCCCAGAATCAAATGGCCCCTTGCCGCGGGCCTGCTTAAATGAGCTGGGCAAGCGGCACTCAGCGGAGGTTGAATCCCAACTGCTAGGAACAGGGCGTGGCGTCGGTCGCATTCCTTGCTCAATTCCCTGGGAAGATCACCCGGTCCCTTGTCTGGCCGCGGCGCAAACTATTCGAAAGAGAGCAGTTCGAAGGTACGGCGTGCGCTCAGTCTCTGTGGTGTAGACCGAGCTGGCAGCCACAAATCCACAGAACGTATGAAGTGACTCCGCTGCACAAGAAGTCGCTCACGTTGGCTCAGTTGGAAACGCACTCCGCTAGGCATCCTGTTGAAATCGTGGCCCTGGGCGCAACAGTGCACTATTTGGAGCAGATGGCTGTCACATGATGAGGAATGAAATAAAATTGTAACAGATGCAGATTCTTTTAATTATTCGGCTAGAAACGAGATGAAGAATTTTTTGAGAAGATAAAGTGTTCTTTGCCACAGGAACGCACAAGACCGTCGGTCTCCTTAGGGCCATTGTCACTGAGGGCGGTACATGGTAAAAAACTGTCGGACACTTCTTGAAAGGCTCACTGAACCCCATAGCACCCGGCGGCCGCCTTTCAGTCCAGTCCTCAATGAGCGTAGTGCAGTTCATCTCAAGTACCCACATGGGTGCCACTTCTGCGATATCTATTGATGTTGAGGACTTGGTTTATTCAGTACCGCACAAGAAATTATTTGAGTGTGCGTGACCTCATAGCAAGTAGTGGTGTTATTCATTTTCAGAACAGCACTTGCCTATCTGTCGACTCGTTTCTGGAATGTTTAAGCGTTTACCTGTCATCTACTGTTGTAGGGCATGAGGATCGTAGATACATACAAAAGCAAGGTATTCCTTTTGGCTCGAGCCAAGCTCCTGTGTTCTGCCAAGTAGTTTTATCTAGCTTTGACAATGTGTTATTTAAGAGCCTGAATACTGACGCTTGGGTAGTTAGGGTATTTCAATATGTTGATGATTTGTTTTAATACTTTGAATACAAACTTTTCTTGACAGCGTAGATTAGGCAGCCATTGACATTTTGTCTATCTTTCATCACACTTCCACAGTCCTGAGCTTCTCTCAGGAGGCGCGACTTTATGACAACATCCAGCAACATGGCCAGGTTTGCTGGAAATACGCTCCTCGAACTAAGAAAGGCCTTTTATCCTACACCTCGTCACACTCAAAACTAGTAAAAAGGGGTATAGTCAATCTCTGTGCAGGAAATTCCTTGCGAGAAAGCTGCCTGCACGTTATGCGGAACAGTTTCTTTGAACAAACTGATCGTCTCCGGTCAGTCGGTTTCCCGGAACAGGTCCTAGTCTTAGTTGCTGAGCCACTGCCCCGTAAGCTTAGGTTACCGCACGCACCTCAAAACGAAAAAGCGTCTCGTCAGGATTTGCTGTTATTCTGCACAAAGTATCCCATGGTATGAAAAAAGTGGAAATGAAATACGGTGTCAGCGTTGAGTTCTCAGCACCCACAAAACTTTCTTCATAATGTTCCCGCATCTCTGCGAAGACCACAAGAAAAGATTCTAAAGTCAAGCACCAAAAAATGCTCACCAAATGTGCTACCAACGTTCTTTACTCGTTGCCCTTTCATGTGGTAAAGCTTATATCGGCCAGACTGGCCAATGCTTTAATGGCCTGTTAAGACAGCATCGCACATCACTTCAACCGGATAATACGGCCAATCTCCCAAAACATGGTAACTAATGTCAAAGCAGTGTAAAAATCATCAGCCGAGGCAACACGGAGATAGGACGTGAAATCTTGGAAGCTTTTAAAGTAAAGAAAGTCAGGCTGTGATTGCGTCAGTGATACGACAGTAAAATTCTCTTCCAAAGAACACCGATTCATGAATGGGACATAGTCTCCACGTACAAGATAGTAGTATGTTTTATGAATAACCTTTCTTTTTATTTTGTTTAGTTTCTTCTTGTCAGCGTTGTCTGCTCACGCGCCTGTGCGTTCTGCTCTGCTGGATTCTTCGATCAAGTAAAATTTTCAGTTGTGTCTCCAGTGCCGTCCTCGTAAACTCCTTTTCTTGTGTACGCGTCCTGTTGCCCTGGTTTCTCTACCTAGAAAAACTCAGACAACGGAACTTATTTCAGCATGGCTTGGTCATTCATACTACGCCACGCGTCCGCTTTAGCCCCAGTTTCTTTCAAGTGGATGCCTTTGTGTTGGCACTTATCAGCTCATCATAGCATTTATCTGTTGGTCATGGCGGCTGGAGGATTATGGCGTTTTGTGACGCGCACTAAGCGGTGGTTAAAATTCAGGTCATGGCGGCTGTAATTTTGTTGAATCTAAATGCGAAAGGAGGCGTTTGGTGTCGTTTCTGAGATGAACAAAATAGAAACATACAGTTAACTAAGTTAGTTTAGGGCCTTTGTGGAATGCATCGGAGCCCATGTGTCAGCTGTGGCATGTAACAGTCTACTTTTTGCGATTTTTTACATCAACTGCAAGCCTAGGTTCACGTTTTTTTGGTGATATTCATCAGCGTTACAAGCCCACTTCTGCAATAAGTTTTCCTCATATTCATGAGGAAGTTTGTATCATCGGTGTTAGCAAAATTTGTAACTCTTTAGTATTAGAATAACTTTTTTTCAATGTCTGAAGAGTGGAACAGGCGAATGGACCACCGACAATACCGGTTTCCAATCCCTTATATGAATCCGCTAGAAGAAGCGAAAAGAAATAAGCTCACTTTCAAAGGTGGTCGAAACAAACAGCACATCGTCTCTAAGTCGCGTATTGCTTATCAACGTCTGCCAAACATGTGTGTTTAAGTGTAAGTTTCTTATCCTCCGAAAACACCTTCATGATTGTTCTTACTGTCGTGTGCATTCTCTTCGTCGAATGCTGAGATCTTAATTTCATTATGGAGAAAGCGAATTCCTCAAAAGACAAAATTCATAAGCCTTAACTAAGCGTCTCAGTCGACCGAACCTCGGCACGTTTTAATGGCACGCTGTCATTAAAAAGTTTCTTCAATAAAATGAACAAGGAGAAAGTAAAGACCGGCTAATACAGACATCGAGGGGCCAAAAGGAATTTGAGAAACATGAAAGAACTAATTGTAATAAAAACGTTGTAGATGTATCACAAGCAAATCCGCAGCTTCGAGATTTTCATCACCAGGCATTGAAATGTAAAAGATAAAACGATAAAACTGAAGCAGTGAGGAATAGCGCATAGTGCCAAAATGTAATGGGAACAATTTTTTTCTTTCCACGGTACTCCTTGATTTGTTACCGAGTCGTAACCTTGTCTCCCATGAGAGATGCGTGACCCACTTTTCTCTAAATATCCGTACTGTAGCGAAGAAGCCTAGTTAGAAAAGCCATGGAAAAGAAAAAGTATTTACATCTCAGGGTAAAGAAAGGCGAATTTGAAGCGGAAAGAAAAACGCAGGGAAATGCTGCTTGAGGGTAGAAGCGCATAAAGGGAGCTGCGTGCTGATGTGAAATAAAAGGAGTGAAGGACGCCAATCTAAGGAAAGTCCGCTCAGGGCCAAGGGCTTTTTTTTCCAACAGTACACTTACGACGAATGTGATGCTATGTACGACGCTCCGAAGAGAATTTCGACACCCAATTCTTACGAAAAGAATTTGCCGCGCCAATCAATCTCCGCGTTGGAATGGCAGCTTTCTTGAGAAACGGGCATTCCTTTTGGAGCATCGCTACTCGGGAACTGCTCCGCACTTATAAATGTTTCCAAATGGACAAGCTGAGGAATGCCAGCGGCAGAGAACGCAAAAACACCATTTGCCGCCCACGGGAGTCAGTGCAAGAAGGTTCAGTGCATTTATGTGATCACTGGGACACCGACTCAGTATCGCGCAATTTATATTCACGACGGTTTGATGTGTTAGTGATTTTGATTTATGCTATTTTATCCTTCCAAAGCATTCATGTTATGCCAGTCTTACTCGGAATTTTCACATGCCCTCATGGTTGTTGAACGTGTAGGACAGCAAGCTCCTCAGTCTGCACGCTTCGCGGTCCCCACACAGCTCTTCAGCCTTCAAAAAACAAAAACCTGTCGCTAAAGATTAGCAATATGTTTAAACAACTGCCGTTAAGGTGCGCTTGTTTTTTCCACCACGGGGATGAAAACAAAACGAACAATGCCATGAAGTTTTTTGTGACGAATTTGCAACCCCCCTTTTTCGCACCCGAAGTTTTATCTCATGCTCTAGAATGCTACTTTTAGAGCGCGGCGAAAATGACTACGTTGTTGTGGTGTTGTTTGAGTGCAGCATCCGATGGAATCGATTCTTGTTTTAACGCGACAACGATAAAGGCCCCGTGTTGCAGAAAAGCCGGTGTCGTCGGCGTCGGCGGCTTTCGCCGTGAGCGACAAATCCCTGCTCTCCCTCCTCCTCCACCTTGCAAGGCGGATTTAAAGTGGTGGCGAAGGCTGGGCCGAAAAGTGGTTTAGCGCGACTGCAGCACAACCAGAGGATGGGGGGCAAAACACTCATATAAAGAAATGATAAAGCTACAAAATTGGAATGTAATCTGCCAATAGAAAAGAAAAAATATATTAGCACCTTGTTTTATGAAAGAGGTAAGTCATTTTATTAAAACCTGGCAAATTTTGTATTTTTGCAACACTCTTGACCTGCCCCCTATTCATGAGTGTGCGGTGCATTACAGCGCGTCTTTGCAGGCCTTGTATCGATACCCGGCTAACCCGGCCACGCCAGTGTCTGGAAGTGTTGCTGCCTTTCTATGCTGCCCCTCCTTTACCAGTCACTTTCATTGCGTTCCCAATTGCACATTAACAAGGCCATAACTAGCAGGAACTCGAGCACACAAGGCGAGCACATTTGACTGGCAAAGGTTGGGGCGCGTTGAAAGGCAGCAACCTTCGAGAGGTACGGGCTCGAAAACGCGGATTCTACAGAAAGACCGCTTTATAATTCGCGCCAAAGCAAACGTATGCGTGACGTCATTCTACGTCACGTTTGCGTAGTTTGCCCCTCAAAATCCAGGGGGCGCTGGAGTGCCCACGAGCCGCCATTTTTTGGACCAATGGGCGTCTATGGAGCCTTCGCTACCAGTGTACATTTACCTTGCACCTTGCCCCAACAGATAGCGCGCGACCGCAGCGCCTCCCGCTAGTGTCGTTCGGGCGCAGTGAGGCCATGCGGGCACGCAGGAATCACGCGCTGAGCGGCGAACAATGCAGCGCACATCCAAAGTGCGTTCACCACGAAGCTTGCGGCTTGCTGCCCGTTCGTTCGGCGCGGAAGCTATGCGGTAGTTCGTGGAATCGGGTTTTTTGAGAAAGATGTGCCGAAGGACTACGACTGCAACTTGAGTCCCGCGCGTTTCGGCAAGGCGCCTGGCAGCGCTTCTACGTGGTTTGCCGCTCCGCCCGCCCGTTTCACCGTACGTAGCAGAGCGATTTGTCTAGCGGGCAAGGCGTCGCGCCGAACGGGCGATGGCGTTCCGTGGACTCCTGTGGCAGTGCTGCAACACTGTCGCGTTCCACTCTTAAAGGGGAAGCTTAAGCGTCCTCCATTTTTTTAAGGCGTAAGCTTTTCTTGGCTCATAAGTGGCGTGGACGGAAGTTGTTGGCGGAAGCTGTGGACGGAAGCAGTCCGCACGAACTGTCAGTCATAAGTTGTATAATAAATAAAATAAAATGTAAAAGTTCATTAAGCTACGGTTGATAAGTAACATATTTGTAATAAAAAAAGGACTTAAAGTTAAAAGGAATTAATAAATATAAACTTAATAAACAGAAACAAAAGTTAACAAATAAATATAATAAAACAGAGAAAGTACAATAAAAATACAAAGGAAACGAAAGACAACAATAAGTAAGAACAAAATAAAAATAAAACAAAATAACAAGGAAAAATTGTGGGAGAAAAAGAGGAGTGTGAAAGGCTTTCGCATTTCCGCTCTTAAGCAGACATAATTGCAATTCAGTAATTTTGTATGGTTTACACCTTATGAGGGTTTAACGTCCCCAAGCGACTCAGGCTATGAGAGACGCCGTAGTGAAGAGCTCCGGAAATTTCAACCGGCCGGGATCGAACCCGGGTGCGGCCCAGAGATATGTATTTTCTACGGAGATATATGTAAGCGTGTGTTTCACAAGACCAAAGGGGATGTTGTTGTTTAAATGCCGAGCTCGTTCCAAACAAAAAAAAATCCCGAAAAGTTCTGTTTTCCTTCAAAAATAAATATTAGAACTAACGTGCCTGTTTTAGCAGAAAGTAGTGGAGGGTCATAGCACAAGAGCTGAATAAATGAAAAGCATTTAAACTGACTCACGCTGAGATTATGGTTTTTTATTTGGCTCTACTGTTCATACCACCTATGTCCAGCATCAATCTCCCCGTTCATGTGGTGTCAGTAAAAAATTACACCATAGAACCAGCGTGCGGCCGTTAGGTACTTAATATTGCAGATCTCAGAAGTAAATTTAAAGGGCTTCTCTAGGTGGACATGAAGGAATCATACCAAATGTTTTACTTTTATGAGTGCTTCGTTTATAACGAACACGTTGGTGTCATATTCGCACTGCTGATTCCGTCCTCTCTAGTTTTGATATTCATACACTTTACAGTAGTGCTCAGTATCACATAAAGCGCTCTGTGACGTTGGCTGAAGCGTGGTTGACGCATTACAGTAACAGAAATCGAAGTGATACACTATTCAGGCGGCTTTAACGTTTTCTTTGGGAGCTAGGTGAACAACATTTCTTCACTACCGCCTGTTGGGGAATGTGGAGGCTGAGTCAGCAGAAAATTGTAATTTGTAATTTCTTCATTTTGTACTTCATTTACAATCATTCATCCCTGCCCACAGAAGCAATGAATGCTTTTAAGCGGGTCGCGGCAATCCAGCTCAGTGTTCAATACAGACGCATTCTCAAATGTGAAACGATACATACAATTTCACGTACTTTTCACTTTCCATATATATAGACAGCTTTAGAAATAAATCTTAGCCGCTACACCCGAAATCACCAATGAATACCGCAACCACGTTTCCGCACACATTGCGAATGTTAGATAAAATCTTAAGTGATATCTGCATTTAGGTCTTTCAAAGAAAAATATTATAGTAAAAGTGTCAAAATTTAATAGTTTTGTAGGGTTACGTTCAATTAGCCCGTCCAGTAGGTTTTTTTTGCAGTGCTGAATTTATTCCAGGGTCCAAAAAATGTTAACTTAAATAATAAGGGTCATAAATGTCTCTTAATCTTGTACTTTATAAACGTGGCTTACTTTCTGGTTACTTCGTGGGCAATTGGTACGTCTCGCCGTCTTACTCTTCTGTCAACATTATAATACGTAAGAATGGAAAGGGAAATAAAATGCGTTATGACGATGTCGACTTTACATAAGAAGAACTATTCGAAGTATACTTCAGAACAGGTCGGAGCTGAGGAATTTTGACTGCACGTATTCGATAAGCTATACAGAGCTTAAATCAAGAAATGCGCTCTTCCGTTCTGTGGGCTACTATCAGCCTGACAAGAGAACGTACAGTACTCACGGATTGAAATAGGACATTCGGAGCGCTAGCCTTGCAGTGCCACGCAGGCATGTGGTAAACCACAGGCCGGCTCATTGGCTACTGGAAGGAACAATTCTGCTTTGTAGATGTTCTCCCTCTCGCGCCATACCACAATGCACCACCTTGGTTCCATGAGCGTCTACGGGCGGCGCTCCATGAAGCGACGGCCACGCGCTCCGAATGTCCTATTTCAATCCGTGAGTACTGTACATCCGGCCAAATATTTAGCTGGTGTGCATGACGGCCGCGTTTTTGATGATAATGATTATGGATTTTTATGGCAAAATTGACTCTATGGCCAAACAGCGCCATGGCACAAGGTAGTTTCGATTTTGCAAGGTGGGGTGAAAAGACCCATTTCCCAAGCATTTCACTCTAAGGAAGCCGAGCACCAGACCAGGGGAAAGCTATCAAATCTAAGCACACGCTAACTAAGTCAGTGCTTAATATAGATTTTTCCGCAAGTTATCTTCGTCGTAAAGCGCAGCAGCGCAGAAAAAGCAGCCGTCGCGCAAGCTAACTAAAGATTTGGCCAGCTGTACGTGCGCTGTAATGAATGCAGGTGCCGCGCCAATCAAAACCCGTTGGTTTGTGAAGGTGAAATATGCCAGAGGGACATATTTTCACAGTTTTTAACGCTCGTTTCACTGGCGCAGCAGCGCAGAAAAAGCAGCCGTCGCGCAAGCTAACTAAAGATTTGGCCAGCTGTACGTGCGCTGTAATGAATGCAGGTGCCGCGCCAATCAAAACCCGTTGGTTTGTGAAGGTGAAATATGCCAGAGGGACATATTTTCACAGTTTTTAACGCTCGTTTCACTGGTGCTAATCGTCCAGCGCTTGAAAATTCAACAAACGGCAAGAAATAGACCATCCTCAGCCACTGCGCAGAAAAGGTTGTGAAGAAGAAATCATCTCCCAATGCTCTGCTGTACTTTTGGGTGGAAATATTTAAGTAGTATGGCTATAACAGACAGATTTACAATACAAGTTCTCAAAACACTAATCTCACATAATAATGCTGAGCACTGCAGGTAAAGACCAATACAGAACAGGCAATGCTGCCTCATTGTGAGCGAGGCGATGCGTCACAGCTGCTCTCTGTTCTATATTTTGCCTTCACTTTGAGGAGGCGACGCTTTCGACGTCTTATAGGGCGCGGACAAGGACACTGAGACGGAGTTAGCGCTCCCAGTGAAAATTTATCTAAGGCTACAGAATCAAGAATTTGAGGTGCATAGCAACATTAAAGATTAATTGATCTCTGGCCGGCAGAATGGATGGATGGATGGATGGATGGATGGATGGATGGATGGATGGATGGATGGATGGATGGATGGATGGATGGATGGATGGATGGATGGGTGGGTGGGTGGGTGGGTGGGTGGGTGGATGGATGGATGGATGGATGGATGGATGGATGGATGGATGGATGGATGGATGGATGGATGGATGGGTTGGTGGATGGATGGGTTGGTGGATGGGTGGGTGGGTGGATGGATCGGTGGGTGGGTGGGTGGGTGGATGGATGGATGGATGGACGGACGGACGGACGGACGGACGGACGGATGGACGGACGGACGGACGGACGGATGGATGGATGGATGGACGGATGGATGGTAGGAGCGTCTCCTTTGATACAGGGCAGTGGTTGTTGCCACTATGCTCACTTTTTTCCTTCATTTTTGTTTACTCTGCTTTAAGTTGTTAATACAATTCGCAATTTCCTTTGAAAAAACGTCTTCCTACACTTTAAAACATAAGTTACCTCTCTGCTTTTGTGCCACCAATCCTCCAATCGCTTTTTGCTAATTTCCACCGCAGAATTATTTACGTGACTATTGTTATCTCTAAACCCTAAGGCCTCAGGAAGAGTAACTGTGCCTGCATCGACATCGGGATGAATACCATCGCATTTTAGGATGAGATGTTCTATTGTTTCTACAGATTTACCACACACAGCACACGTGTCATCTTCTTCGTTAAATGTTTCGTTAACACAACGTTTTAGGACGCCATCTGTCGAAATCGGACAGTACCGGGTGTTTTAGAGAAGCCTGAAAATAATTAAAATAAACGCTATTAGAGCCATAAAGTTGGCTTTCTAGCTCTGCAATACAAGCACTGACTGGTTCCAGAAATCGCGTGAATCACGTCAACTGCTAAGTGGAACAATTGAATTTTATTACTTAACTATTTTCCTATAACTGCTAAATGCCTGGTATCATGTGATATTGGTAGCTGGCCATTCGTAACGGAATATCAGTTTCTAGAATTTTGAAAAATCAATTGCACTCGGTGATATGCCGCGACGAATTGTGGCTGTAGCACTGTTTCCAAAAACTGCCTGCTTGTGGAGCAAAAGTGGAACGCCCTCTAACAGACATCTCTTGGTGATGCACATGTCACACGACCCATTCTCTACTGCACAGGCTGCTGCTACCCTCTGCTCTCTGCTACTCCCCACCCATAAGCATGCCGGGTTGGGCACAGAAAACGTCAGATATGCACTACCGGTTCAAGAATAGTTTGAAGCATTAGATTCCACAAGGGATGCTGCTTTTTGCTTGTAGTAAATGTCTTTTGCCTCAGGGAACCTGGTGACCTTATGCAAACCACATCACTGCGGGTTATTAATGCGAAAGCATTACTAGGTTATGTCGGCACCGGAACTGTCCGCAAAATGTGCCACCGGATGTGACGTCATCAGCTGGTGACATCATCAGTCATGATCTGAAGAGTGGTGTGCTGAAGTATATAGAAGCAATACAATATTGATTCAGGGTCATTAGTCATCGGTCAATAACATAAGTCATTATTAACGACCCAAATAATGTTCATAATAATGACGCTAATGCCCGTAATTATTGAGACCATTTCATGACATTAATTAATAAGACGTGTTAATGAGAGTAATAATTGATTTCACTAATGTGGCTAATTTGTGAGCCCATGTGACGTAGTAAGAGTGCGGCGTCACCCATACAACTGATGACGTCACGCCTACAACCAATCAGAGTGCCGCAACAAAAAAGTACGCATCGTTGAATGGTAGCATCGGATATCAAAAAGTGGCGGTCGGATCTTAACGGAGTGCTTAAGCAGGTGAAGAAAGGCGTCGACTAGGAGCCACCAACGTCGAGGCAAACGATAATGCTTTCGAATTTCTCCAATGCAGTCTCTGCAGTCATCTCTAAGTTTTTTTTTATCATACCTCTCAGGAACATGGTCTGGAAAGTCGAATACACATGCTTTACTATCTAACAGCCATTTTTATGCGCATACACTTTAAGAAGTTGGAGAAAGGCAACATTGAACAAAACGGCATCGTTTCATTACTCTCTGCTGGATCTTGTTATATGAACGCATAAAAAGAACCACTCGACAGAATTCAACGAGCCATTTTTCTTCTCCTTATTCTGCAAGGATAATATTGATTCATGCAGAATAAAACTTACATACCCCAGCGCTTCCTTTCGGAGGATATAATCATGAAACAGGGAGAACGACAAGGAAGATCAGTGCAGCCATCATCCCCACGATTGGCAGTTATTCTTTGTTAACTTTGTTAGCAGGTGAGAAGAGCGATTTCTAATAGTCACAATAAACGTCTTGACGTTACGTGCCTTAGGACGATGAAACATGTAAACGCTTTCCTAATTGGTATTTTGCCTTCTGTGTAACAATGAGATGGCCGCTACAAGACAGCGCAGTGAAGCCTCTACAATTAACCATTGTTGTGCAGAAAAAAAAACCAATAATTAAATTTACGATCAATACTTTTCTTCTGGTCTACAGCAAGGAAATGATGCACCGAAACAAGGAATTGTAAAGGACGCTACCCTTTTGTTTTCACCACTTCTACACTTCACGAACCTTATTGGAAATCGATAATCGATTTTGATATGCCCTCGCATGTCATGAGAGGTTCACCCATCCGGGCAGTTTTCCTTCTAATGTTTGTCGTGAAATGATCTGCCCTTATTTCGCCCTGCGTGTTCAAGGCAGGGGTTTTTATTGCACGGAGGAAGAAGCACACGCAAAAAAATACTGTTGTCGACCCGTGCGCGCCATCTACAGTTTTGTGGTCACATGAATTCGTATTGAACGCGTGCGCATGAAAAATCGAAAAAAAATAAACAAATGATCAACCTACTTTGCTTGTATAATGTATCATGTACGAAATGACGAGCGGCTGAACCGTGAAACGGCATTTGGGCACAACAAACTGAAGGACACTTTTAATGGCGCATCTTCAGTGGCTAAATTAGTATCGCACTGTCATGAGCACAAAGCTGTGCTAGCGCTTAAAAGCGAACAAAGCATATTGCAGGTTTTAAAAATAACGTTAAAACGCCTGTGAAGATGAAAGGTGAGTGAATCGAAGAAATATTCATAAATGCTTGAATTTTAGCAGTTTTGCATAGCTCAAAGCTGGTTGCTAGTGCTGGGGAAGATGCTAAAACTAAAGCCCAGCTGGCATGTCACCACAAAACTTTAATGCACCGTACATTCAGTTCGAAAGAAAATTTTGAACTTTCGCGATAGAAAAAATGCGGCCACTTGGCTGCACCGGGTGCATCAAAGAAAGAAAAACAGATAACTAGGTTCAACTTTTCGATTGTGGAAAATTTTTAAAAAATTCAATCATACTCCTTACGAAACAAACTGTGCGGTTCTTGACGGCCATGACAGGCATCTAGTCGTTCTGTGGACTTCATAGTCGTCCTTTGGGTTTGTCTTTGAGAATCACAAATAGAATGTCAAAAGTGGGGCCAAATTAAACGTTATTTGCGCAGTTTACCAAGCACTTAAAACCTCTCATATTTTATGCTGCGTATACGGTACACCTATTTGCCTTATTTGCCTTTTCAGGATGCATGGATGGATGAAAAAAACTTCATTGTCCAAGAGATACAGAGAGGGCTCTTGCACTCCAGCCTAGACGACGGCATAGGCGACGGCTAGGACGAAGGCTAGACAGCGGATAGGGTTTCTTTCTCAGGAAATCTAGAAATTTCAAGTTCACGCTTTTAATTGAATTTGCTCTTTGTTTTCTGGCATGGGCTACGTTTGCCTATTTCTTATGCGATATTATTACAAGTAGGGTCATTCATTTGTATTTATTCTTATTTTATTTTCGTTTTGAATTTTCATCTCGGAAGTTTGCGTTATTATTACTTTTGTTGTGTTATGTTTCAATACCTCTGTTTGCATGAACTTCCAACATTTGTCGTCTGCGTTTTGAGTGCAAAATGTTGAGGAGATTAGATCGGGGAAGAAACTTTCTGCATCTTTTTCATATTGCTTTAGTCTTCTTTTGAAAATAGCTATGAAGAAATAAATAGAAGAAAAAATGAAAAACTATTTAAACACCCTGCTTCCAAAAACTTTATCGTGCAATTTTTTTAACACGCAGAGATTTCCATTTTAAAAACCGTGTGATATACCTCAGTGCGATCGGTGCATGCGGACTGTACAGAAACAGGGAATTATGTACTAAGTACCGAGATCAAAAATTAGATGAGTGATTAGCTAAAATCGGCTAATAAACTCTTTTTGTTTATCTTAAGCCGTGATATTATATTGTAAAATTGAAGGCGGTCAACATCCATGGTGCGAATAGGTGATAAATTTTCAGAATCAGCAGTATGGTTCTAAATATTTAGAATCAAATATATGCTTTTGATAGGTCGTTGATTGACTTTCTCGCGTTGCACATGCCTAATATGGTATTGCTCGTATTTCTCATGCAGCAAATGCAAACGCTTCGTTATATTTATTATGTAGAACGATTTTAAGTGGTTTCTATAAAATGCCACACATTGAGCAATTACATTATGTCGCTCATCCGAACATCAGAGCTTCGGAAAACTTTGTGGTCTAAGGTATGAATGCCGACGTGCGAGCATAAGCACACTCCTGTCTTGCATGCCAAAAATTCAAAGTGTATCACCACACTCGCAGTCGTCGGCGGTTTGTACTCCCTCCAACGCACCAAGAGTCGGAGCCGCCACGGTGGCTGAGTGGTTATGGCGCTCGGCTGCTGGCCCGAAAGACGCGGGTTTGATGTGGCTGAGTGGTTATGGCGCTCGGCTGCTGGCCCAAAAGACGCGGGTTTGATCCTGGCCGCGGCGGTCGAATTTCGATGGAGGCGAAATTCTAGAGGCCCGTGTGCTGTGTGATGTCAGTGCTCGTTAAAGAACCCCAGGTGGTCGAAATTTCCGGAGCCCTTCACTACGGCGTCTCTCATAGCCTGAGTCGCTTTGAGACGTTAAACCCCCATAAACCATAAACCAAACACACACCAAGAAGCTTACCTCGGTATCACCAGCCCGTTTTCGCCATCAAAACAATGCCGATACATGCTCACCATGGTCTACCGTTTTACCAGAGGCCTGAAGCCGTCCCCAGTCCCAAATACCACGGCATAATCAGCCGCACACGCTTTTGTGTACGCCTATCTGCGCATTTTAAATTTATGCGAAGCTTACTTATTCTTGAAATGCACAAGAAAAGGAGAAGCAAGAGCTAAAGGTGTGGCCCCAAATTGATTCTAGCTTCCTACAGCTGTCACAGCTACCAGGATGCATAAGTACAGTAATGTTATGATAACAAACGACATATGTAATAAATGAATATTTTTGCACACTTCATGCATAAAAATCAAAATCACAGGAAGAAGAAATTTCAGAATTGTACGAATTTAAAACAACAGTTAGGCATAAACAAGTTAGGCATTTCCATATTCGTTTTCTAAGAGACACTTCCTTAGTGAACTGCTAGAGATATACGTGAACTCAAATCAATGGTACTTCCTACATTTTTCAGCAGAAGTCTCCTTGCAAAGGCTGTGCCGATTGTGTAACATGAACATGTTGTTCTCATATAGCTTTCATATTTTATGTATTTTGCTAGCCCAAAATAATATATTTGATTAGCTTAAGTATTTCATGTTTGAGGAACTGCGGAGTCGTTCATGAACCTTGAGGTCTCCTTCGGTAATTTTCAAATGTTATGATCTTTTTCAGCAACCTTTTTAATCTGGTTTAATTATTTAAATCGTGGTTTCCCAGACTATACTACCGGATGATATTCACTAATAAAATAACGTGTAATGATTATGAAATCAAAAGCTTTAAGAAGGTTGATGAAGAGCCCTATAATTATTAATGATTTACTTATTATTCAGTATCTCTTGTTGTTCATTGAGTAGCGTCTCCTCTGTAGACATATTTTTGAGAAATTTATGTTGTACTGCACATATAACGTTGTACTTGTAAAAAAAAAAACATATCAGGCGTCTGCTAATAGCAGTCTCAAAAAAGTTTAGACAGAACATGAAGCAAGAAAATCGGCCTATAATCATCACATTATCACCATTCCCTTTAAAACAGGACATACACAGGATACCTTATAAGCTCTTCCGGGAATGCACCAGTCTATAGCATGCAGTCAATAATGTTGGCTACCGGAGTGCATAGAGGTCAGCAACATGTCTCAAGAGGAGGACTCAGTTTGATCAAAGCCAACAGCCGTATCATTTTTCATATTTCTAACATGCTTCGCAGTTCAGACTCAGTGGCCGGTGCCAAAACAATTGGTTTCAGTATTCTAGGTTTTCCTACATGAATTGCTCTACCTAACATGTGAAAATTAGACGGGGAGTGAGTTCCAGAGCTATAACATGGCAGTTTAGCGCCGCTCCTATACGTAATTGAGTCGTGTCACCATGGGTTTAAGGTATTGTGATAAGAAATTTAAGGGCAAGGTTGCCTCAGTTGAAGCCCTTACCGACAGAGGCCGGCAGTTTGAGAGCGTATATTTCAGACAATTTTCCACTCGACTCGGCATGCTGGCCATCACAACGACTTGTTGTTACCCCCAAGCGTTTCTATAAGCAGCTTAGTGGTGATTATGGTGATTAGAAAAAATAAAGCGCACTCAAGACAACGGACAAGGAAGACCAAACAACAGAAGCGCTTACTCGCAAGTGGGCGTTTAATAAAAAAAACGCAGAAAATATATCTGGATAGCTGGAGCTTTTATCTACTGGGCCGTATTTAATTTTAGACCGCATGATCAAACATTTCACGATCCGTGCCGGTGACAAGCCTGCAGTGGTGAGTTGTGTCAGTCGACACACTGAATCCTGTCTACGTCGAGAACACTGACATCCGCAGTGCTTTTCTTGCCCCGTTTTTTTCACAAATGACATCTTGCCATCGCAAGCACATTCGTTGGTCACGGGATTCCGTTTGTGAAGACCGACGCCTCTTGTGAAGGCAGAGGCCCCTCTACCGTCCCCGTGGTTGCAGCCGCGCGCCTGAATGGATGAAGGCGGAGAAGGCAGAAATGCAAAAGCACGAGATGTCAGCACATATTAAGAATAAAGTGGTTTCTAAAGGTGTAAACCTACCACTGGGTCGTTTGCATCGTTCTTAGTGACTCATCGAGAAGTGATTGTATGTCTGAATGAACAAGGTATTAAGGTTCGATTGCAAGCCATAAAATGGGGCCATTGGTTGTTCAGCTTAAGTTGCAATTTTATACTCTATGAATATAGCAAAAAACGCTTGCTACAAGGAGATGTGCAGGGTGTTTACCCTGCATGAGCATCTCGAACGGAGTTTCACTCCCTCTGCGTACGACCATGTGACCGCTCGTGCACATAACATGTGCCTATTACCTCGCATCTCACACTAAACTGCCGAAAACAAAAACATAGTAGTCACAAATTTATGCGTGGCAAATGGAGCGATTGAAAATCACAAGCAGGAACAGCTAGTGCTGATCATCCGCATTACCGCAGGTGTAACCGGTTTCTCCTTCTTTCTAGCCTCCCTGCCATTTCTTTCCTTCCTCCTCCTCCTGAAGTAAATTTTTTTCCCCACTTCGGGAGCGAAACTTCGCATTAACTGTCGCCTTGTCTACCTTTTATAGAGCTTTCTGACCTCTTGGGAACGCCTTCACTTTTCCTGGGCTCCGCGTTCGCAGGCCATCTGCCGCGTTTCTTCGTCCTGGGCCAGAAACGAACGCGGCCCAGGACACCGTGTCCACAACAGTGTTAAGCTCTTTCCACTTTTGGGAAGCCCCTGATGTTTCCTATGCTGTGCAGACAGGTTTTCCGAGGGACTCCCGACTCACCGACAGCAGTTGCCACTGTCTGTCTGCAAGGAACTAAAAATGACATACAGGACTTGCACAAAGCTTCCCGTCCTGCATAAGCAACCGAACCATCACACGTGTGGATGCATCACTTGTTTCAAGCTATTTCTAGCGAATCAGATTCTTCGAACGGCAATGCACGAACAAAGGTACAACCTTTAGCCACTTCCACATGCCTGGCTCCTGTATCCAACTCGTTAGAAGTCGCTGGTAGCGCACTGACATCACAGGTAATACACCCGCGATCTCTGCGCAGACGCTCTCCCCGCAATTTATGCCTGCATTTGCTGGCTGATTCAGAAATTAGAATAAGAAGACCGCTTACCAATGTAGGTCCAGTTAAAACGTTTTCATCATCTTCGTCAAGCTGAGAGGAACTGTTTGCGATAGCTGATCGTGATCATTCCACAAATTAGCGTAGACATGGCTGCTATAAGGGAGTAATTACTTATTAGCACCCACTTAAGCACAGCTATACGGCCGCAAAGAAAAACTCTACAGCCTTCATAAAACATGATAGTTGAAGAAAAATTCTACCTGGCCCTCAGTCCTAAGCCGAGATCACAGCCTCACCGGAACAGTCGCTGCAGTAACTGAGCTACTGGGACGGCTAACATATGATGGGGCGAGAGCGAATGAAAAGCTACAATGAAAATAATTACCCCCTTATGACAAATTTTCTCGGCCTTGGAGGATCCCATAAAAATTGGACCTTGCTTTGCTTTTGTGCTTGTTTGAGTACGAGCGTTTTTCTCTTAAATAGTTTAAATAATGGCTCTACTCGTTCTCTCATCTTGAATTTTTCCTCACAATCACAAACTAACTATGCTGGTCCGGACTACCTCTCTATTAAGTTTGTTTTTTATTGTTTTAGGAGGACGAATGAAAAATATCTAATTATTTGATCAATACAAAGAGGCGCAAGCACCGGGAAGTAGGCCGCATTGCACTTATCCGCCTATATTCACGTGTTCTTATTTTTTCCGTTCAGGTCTCGTGAATCCTCATGGACCAAATGCATAGAAACGTAAAAAAAAGACGGCTTAAGCAAACGGAAGTGACGTCAGTACAGGTCAAATGTTTAGGAAAATCTCCGAAGGTGGAGTAAATTTGTAATAAGAAAGTAATTACTCATTGGCATCCACCCAAGCGCAGCTGTAAGTCTACAAATGAAAGCTATACCAACGCAGTTCTTTCTGAGAAAGGTGTATAGCTTGCATTTATAGTAGAAACTAACACTGTTCCCACTTCGAGTTATTGATCAATTCGCTCTCGCCCTGCCATAAGCTTGCTGTCCCGGTCAGCTCAGCTGGTAGAGCAACTGCTCCGGTGAATCGGTGGTCCCGGGTTCGAACCCAGGACCGGGACAAATTTTTCTTGATCTGCGAAGTTTCTGAGAAAGCTGTAAAGCTTTTCTTTGCAGCCGTTTGGCTACGCTTTGGGTGGATGTCAATGAATAATTACTTAGGACGTCAGTACTGCTGCGCGAGAAACATTGCATTCTGCCGGCCTGAAAGGATGGCTAAAGGTTTTTATTTCTGCAGGCCAGGCGCGCGTCTTATGACAGTAGAGCCTCCAGCCATGCTGTGACAGGCTAGTAGAGAGCGTTCTGTGCGGTTTTGTGATTTCTTGCGAAATATTGGCACCGTCTTACGCCCAGCACAAACGAATAGTGTCATACACGATGGAGGTTTAAATACTGGTACTGCGGTAATAGTGCCGCCACTACCAAGAACCTATTCATGGGAGTCATCAAACATATGCGAATGAACACTAAGGAAGTGCTGATGCGCGTTTAAATAATTTCTAAGACACTCTTAGTAATGCTTTTTTTTCCTGGTGAAGTTCTAATTTCCTAGGCACAAGTCTCATTGCAGGCCTCCAGCACGAGGTAGTAGCCCACATTCTCTTTCACCTCTTCCCTTCGTTCTTGCATTGCCTCTGCCATTCTCTCCTGCTTTTGTGGCAGTACTCGAAACACGAAAAAGAATAAGTCAAATGAGGTGCTGCAACACACCCGAACAGGGCCTTGTTGATGGATAGCAGCAGGCTATTGTAACTCTGCCCTGAGTTCCCCCTACCAGATCGTTTTCTCTCGTGCCTCGGTCAACAGAGCACGCTTGCTTGCCAAGGCGGTCTGGCCACCCTCGCTGTCGCGGCTGGCGGGAGGGAGTGCCACACTGCACCTCTTCTGCGGAACGGTTGCCAGCCGCTGGTAACGACATCTGCAGCTTTGTCTTGGAACAATGCTTATGTTGTCTTCATTCCCGGTCGATTTGTGCTCTTGGCTTCTGCCATTTCTTTATTGACTTGCAATATTTTTCTTCCTAACGGCTGTGTCTGAGCACAAAGTGTTACATCCTGTTGAAGCCGTTGCTGCATACCTCTTGCGGGGCTAATATACGGTGCGAGTAAACGGAACGGCATATCGACAGGAACAACGGGTGCGAATGACGGCCCGGTCATTGAAAGCATCCTGAAGAAAGCAGAAATGCTATACTTGTGTGACCGCTCTCTATGAGCGCAAGAAAGCATCTTGTTTACAGCGCATGAGTACTTTGCTTTTTTTCTGTTCCTGTCAACTCTATCTCATGATATGAAATAAATATTAGAAATATGCTTTGGAGTACCGACAAAGAACGCTGGTAATTTTTGATGTGTTTGATATTACCTACAAAGTTATTTCAAATGCATTTTCAGGTCCTGCTACAAAATATTCTATTCAGAGTTATCAGAGTGGTAAATCCCGCGTTTCTCTACAAGCAACAGTAAATGCATTTTGCGATCTGTGAAGAGTGCAAACAGTGCAATTTTGAAAAACACATTGATAACTGCAAAAATGGTTGCAGGAAAACTTTTATATACAATATATTTTTCCCCCAGAAAGAGAGTCAGCGCTTGTCGAACAACGCAAATTTCGGTAACAGGGAGGCAGATCAAGCAACGGGTTATGTGGGAGATGGCCAGCAGGACGGCTGATCTGCTGGCCATGTTCCACGCCTTATTGCAAACACGGTGACGTTTTATGCTGCGCGCAGCATTTCAAAAATTTTTTTCAAAAAAGGCTAGTTTTCGATGGTATATTATGATTTGTCTGGCACATTTTAATTTGAACGTGTTGAATTCCCGTATTTTCTTGTTGCCACACTACTAACCACTTTTATAGCGCAGCCACTCGGCCGAATTGTATTATCTGGCACTTCATTTCATTTATTTTACCCTGAAGTCCCGAGGGCATTGGAGAGGAGAGTGGTTGTATATAATGGCTAAGTAGAGGGCGTTTCAGTTCTAATTATAGATTGATGACTAAGGCGGAACAAAAACACTGATGATCGATGATGGAGGCTGTACTTCCGGGAAGGTGGTTCCAGTTTTTTGCTGTTCGTGGAATGAAAGACTATGCTGCACATTTTGTTTTAGAGAAAGGAATGCCGATTTTATGCGCATGGCAAGCTTTGGGCGTGCTATGTAATAGCGCGTTTCGTCTTCCTTTCATCGACTTCTCTGCTGCTTTGCACGTTCCAGCACGTCTCATAAAAGCTCCCGGTATACATCAACTGTTTGTCGGTGGTAATACTCTCACTAACGAACGCTTGTGCAGGCCAAATGAACACTTAGTACACATCATTTGTAGATTCGAGACCGCAGATGACTGCGATCGATCGGATTTTAACTTTTTTATCCGTCTTAAAAAATTTGAAATTAGGCATTTCGAACTATTCAACCTAATTGTTCTTGAAATCAAGGCTCAAAATTTGACTCATATTTTCAAAAAGTGAGGCATCCTGCACCTTTCACAGGATGTCCAGGTTCTTTTTTACACGGCGTCTTCCCATTACCAGCAGAACAGTTACAGGCTGATCTCTCAGTTTAATTTTTTCAAATCATCACCTACAGATTCGCTGGCATGCTTGTCAAATGCACTGAACCTTCCGGTAATAGTTTATAATTCTTTGAGGAAGACAACACAGATTTTTCAAACTGCAGCCGTCACCCTCTCAATGGCGAGCAATGAATCCCTAGCATTCTGGCTCAAAATCATTCGTAGATTAGGAGCGTTTGTTAGCAGGAGGTGCAACGCAGCGGCACCCTTGTTGCCACTGCAGGCGAAGTGCAGGCTTAGTGGAGAATAATATAAGAATAAGTTTGGATGCAGAACAATCGACTCATATCTTACCTGGCTGTTAGAGATTGGGTCTAGAAAGCAACGAGCCACGATTAGCTTGGCATGAAAAATCGTCGGTCGCATAGTACACGAAGGTATATTCATAAATGCAAACAGATACTGTTAATCAAGGATAATGGTGGCCATGGGATGAGATACTCGTGTGTTGAGTTTAATGCTCAAAGCTGCCCGTGAGGAAATGAAAATTAACACGATAGCGCTAAAAGGCCCCATTCACCAGAAAATCCTGTGTCGGAGTTGTTGGCGTCGGCATTGTGAGTGAAAAGTCACGGGCTTGTCTTTGGCAGGTGGTCCCCTAAGAGCAGCCTAAAGGCAGATGGGCCTTGTGGCGTCATTCCACCGGATACTAAGCAGACTGTCTACCGTAGCAGGCGGGAGTTAATGGTTGGTCGCTCAGTACGATAAACTGGCCCGCACAAGGCCCTCCGCTGCAGCACCTCCCATTTGCATGACAGTGGCTTATCATTTAACCGCTGTACCACTGCGCCAGGAGGGGTATGGGGATTCCCAGGGATCTATAAATATAAATTAGTGAATTACCTGCTACATATATAGGAATTTAGCAATTAGGCTATTACGTCATACCTTTATGGTGAAGCTCAAGTGTCCGCTGCAACTTTTTTGAAGGGCAAGGGCACGGTAACCTTCACAGTCTTGGTGGACACCCAAACTGCTCTCTGAAGGAAGGATGAAGGGGGAGGAGATAGAGGATAAAAGCTGCCGTAGTAAAGGGCTACAGAGTAATTTTCAACCACCATGGGATATTTATCGAGCACTGATATTGCAGAGCACACGGTCCTTTTAACGCGATAGCCATCTAGGTGGTCCACCTAGGTCAGGCGAACTTGTGGCATCTTCACAATCAGCCTACCAGGTAGTGAGAAAACTGCCCACCGTGGCAGATGGCTGTTAATGACTGGTCGCGAGAGGTGCCACAGACGTGATCCAGTGCCAAGTGTGGCTGACATGGGTGGGAGGTGAAATGCAACGGGAAGGCGTGACCGTGTGACGTCACCAATTTGCAGGGGAGATTGGCACAGCTCAGGAGCGAATACAGACGCCTTTACAGAAAAGAACGTATGTGTGATAAAGTTCATTTTAAAAAAAGGAGAGGAAGCACTGCGAAAGGGAGGCAGAGAAAGTAAGGGGGAGCGCCGTGTCGTCGACCTGTGCTGTCGCAGTGCTGGAGGATGAGTCTCGTTGCTTTGCCCCAGTCATCGTTGGGTCATGAACAAAGGCATGATCTGCCTTTCAGGAGCCGGGACCAAAGACGCGCTCTCTAAACTTTGTCGGCACTTCCAGAGCGGTTTCGAAAGGGTGTAAAAGCATAAATAGAAAAAAAACATCCACGCTACTAGGATTTCGGTTTGCATAATCGGCAAACTAGGTGATTCCTGAGCTCACTGCTTCACTGGCCATCAGCGCAATGCACTGTAAGTAGCAGAAACACAGTGCATGCGACAACAGCGAACTACCGCTATTTAAGACCATGAAACACACCTACTAGAAAATGAAAAGATGAGTCTCACACTGTAATCAGTCACTGTTTTCGATTTATAATTTTAGGCCGCGTGGCCTTGAGCCCAGGAGAAGTCACTGACTCTTGAGACTACTTCTACTGAACTTTACGCGCCCTTCATTCATAAGGCAGTACCCAGTTGTTCTTTCACTGCGTACACAAAGCGCCATGATTACGAATATTGCTTGCGTCTGCAGAAAACTAACAACTGGCACTGCGATTACCTAAACGCAACAGGTAAAGCACATGAAAAAATTGACAGCCGTTACAATTCTCGATAATACGAATGGACAGTGCAGCTGAGGGGCGATATTTTTCTTCGATAGTTGTGGTATGTGTCCTTTGGTCAACTCTGGGTACAATGAACACGGGGCAGAACGAGCTCAATTCAGCACCCATGAAAACCACATGCAGATTTCCATCTCTCCAGTTTAACACACACCTCTTCGCGATTCATTATTCCTCCTCTTCCTTTTCTAACCCTTACCAGCTTCTCATTCTCTCTTAACTTCATCTAGGCTTTAAAGAAGGTCCCCACTCAAACCATAAAACAGGACATAACAGCTATGTCTCAATTTATGTACCTTTTGCTTTGCAAAAGTTTGCCGTGCTTCAGAAACACTCAATGCAGGTGCCTTCCATTTCATTCTGTAGAGCAGAAAACAATTCGTGCCATTCATATTGGGTCATAAAACGGAAAATATCCCTGCAGGTACGCGTACGTTCCACGGTGCAATAAAGATTGCTCTTTCGTTTCCTCCACACATGTGAGCATAAGACTCAAGAAACTTCTCAGAACGGGTTGTAGAATACAAAAATTATTTATTATTATCGCCATTGTTTTGTATTATCCGTCTTGCTATTCACTGTGCCTTCGTGACGGCGGCTCTGCTGAACGCACCACTTGACGTGGTGTCCATTAAATACGCTCTGAGCGAGAAAGAAAAAAAGGCTGAGCCTGTAATGAATTTGAGAGTGCGAAAGTAACAAGAATCTAACCGGCCGCCAGTTTTAGCGGCTTCCGCCAGATAATGACGAGCATGAACGGAAAGCTGGTTGTGCATGACGATTTAGGCAAGAGGCGGTATACAGTGAATGTAGTACCCGGCGATGTGTTGACGGTGCCTGTAGGATTACCGCAGTCGCAAATCCTGACAATTCAGGCTCTGGTTACCAGAATGATGAAGAAGTGGTAACAACCAATCCTTCGAGTTCTCTTCACAAAGTCCTCGGTCACGTATGCTATTTATGTCTGCGATGCGCGCAAACATAGGCGGGGCTATGCTGTGGCTATTTGGCAAATGGCGCACTAAGTGAATAAATTAAAATTGAGTAATTGAGTAAGTGAGAAAGTTGGTCGGCGCTTTTGCTTCGAGTGCACTTTCCCAGCTCTCTGAGATATAAAAACTTCTGTTTTTATGTGGTTACTTAACATCGTGAAGATTCTGCCGGTCACCTTGGCTACTTCTTTTTAATCTAGTTTTGATGAAGTGTTTGATTTCCGTTGTGTTACACGACTTTTCCAAGTTTCCCCAATTACGTGAAGCTACAGCTAGAGGGCCATGAGAACTTGCTGACTATACAGAAATCCATACCAAATGTCGGTCGAACTTCGTGTTATTACTCAAGCACGCATATGTATTCGAACTTAAAAGTCATACGAATAATCTGCTCCTGGTCTACATTTAGCATTTTAGCACGTAGGTGTTTTGGTATGCCCTAGTCGGGAACAGTATAACAAATTCGAGAAACATGACCGAGAGGACCATGACCGAGATAAGGTTTCGTGTGTAATCCTAGCGGCGGTTTCTGGGTTCGATAGTTGAGTGCATACAAAAGTACAGCTTTTAAAACCTCTACTTCAATAGGCTAGTCGTAGAGATTCAGTGGTGCTTGCGTTCAGCTCTTGAGTATGATATTTGTTTATATCTTCAAAATTGCGGATGTAGAAGGATTATAGACTTTTTTTGTTAACGTTTGAGCCAGAAATAAGAAATGGCCGATAAATATGACTAGACACAAAACAAAGTCTGCAGCGACATGATATTCAGCATTTGTAGCCTACGGCTTAAAGAAGTTTTCCAGGAATTTTCTCACGCTTGTACTGTTTCTTTTAACAATTTCGTAGCATTGCAAAGCCTCCTGTGTGCTGCTTCTAATATTTCTCTGGTGAAAGCTTTATCTATGCATTCTCAGTTCCCCATAATCTTTTTTGCTCAGAAACATCCTCAGTAGGGAGTCTCATTGGAAGTGAAGCGTCCACTACGCGACCCCGAACTTCGAATAGGTGAAGTGGTCGGCAGGGCTAGAGCCTCCGAAGCAGCGCTTCGCGTCGGAGCCCGACACGGCCGGACGGTTTCGTGTCGGTCGTCGGCAGCCTGCAGCAAAGCGCCTGCAATCGACAGCGAACAGAGCCACGCGTGGATCAGAAGGATGCGCGGTGTTTGGAGTAGTTGAAAAAGTTCGAACGGGGGAAGTAAGGACCGCGAACAGAGGCTGTTTAACGGAACGGTTTCCTCGGGGCCTAATGAATTCCGCCTGACCGGCCATAACTCTTTCCGTGCCATAGGGGGTGAAGTGGGGAGCAAGAGGTCGTGGTTGTAGTTTGCGGGGAGTTAAACGACTTTCGAGGATTTGCGGGATGCGAACGAGAAACAAAAGTGGTATTATTTCTAATCAAGTGCGGCTGATTCAGCAAATGCAGTGAATCATTTCCGTCAGGATCTAGGACTGCCGGTTTTGAAACAGCTCAGTGAGCTTATCCCAGCAAGGACAAGGGAGGCTGTCTGGTCTCACTATTTTATTCAACTTCTCTTTTACAGAAGTACCTTCTTGAGACTAAGTGTGCACTGTGAAGAAAGCATTACTATTTCGACAAATATAACCCAAGTTGTTACGTCATTTCATACATTTCAAGCAATACATCGTATTCTCGTGAAAGCAATGCCTCCTAATTTTTTATGTTGGCCTATAAGATTCCAGCCAGATTGTAGTGGGTTGAGTAAAAGTTGAACTTTCCCGCTGATGCCCCTTCCATTTCATTGCCATCAGAATCAGCAGCAGTGCAGCAGTCTACGGAAATGGCGCCGAGCACCGAAGTACGTACTAAACAGAGGGGCATTACTGAAATGCTCACTGGTGAATGAATTCCACCCACTTACATGAATGAACCCTCGCTCTGGTTTGTAGGCAAAATACAGTGGATGTGGGGTGGATTTTAGAAGTAGTCAAAAGTATATGCCTGACAAGCGACACTTCAGGCATCCCTGTTCATTTTCCACCTATCACAATGAACAGCGCCTCGACGAAGTTAGTTACGCTCTTCGGCGGACTGCGACTAAAGAACTCTGCACACAGCTGTCTAGGCTGAGACTTTCATGCCCTGTAAAGTATTTTGGAAGCCTTGGTTATCGCAACTTGTGCATGAAGTGCGTCCTGCCGATGCTTTCCACACAAAAAGAACTGATCCAATGTAAATCTGCTCAAGCGAGGGAGAGAGTCGAGCTAGTTGGTACACGTTCATCGCTCGAGAAAAAAAAGCGCCACACAGACACGAGCACAGTTTTTGTCTTTTGTCCGCGTGATCAACTAAAGCGCGAGGTAATGAAAGCGTTCTATATTGTAAAAACCAGAGAATCAAGTGTGAGCGTTCGTTCCGTGAGCCAGTCCAGGAAAGAAATGTCTTTTATTTTTAATGTCGAGAGAAATTTGCATGTTAAAGTTTTCGGTCCGAAACTTGCACGGTCCGTGTGACTGTACCGGGTGATGCTTTTCTCACCTTCTTTTTGCATATGTTTAGGTTGAGGCCTTCTTAATGAAACGAATGTCTAGTGTTTCTCAACAAACAAAAACGCTAGTGTTTCTCTACGCAAAATAAAAATCTGTCGGGAGCTCATGGGCCAAAACGAGGCTGAAGGTGAGAATTTCTTGAAGATCATCGTTCCCTGGGATGAGGCGTGTTGTAACCCCTACGAGCCTGAATGCAAAATACGGTCCCTACAGCGGTGATGTGCAATCCTTGAACAAAAAGTTTAAGACACTGTCTTTTAGAATAGCGTAGGTTTGATTCTTTTCAAAGTCTTGAAAACTCTAGGAACAAAGAGCCAGTAGCCTAGCTAAAAGTTCGAATTTCTAGAATCGATCTAAAGAAGATAGAATTTTGCTTGGAACAGTCGTACCAGGTTCTTGGGTTTGGAGCATATTGCAAAATGTAGGTGGACTCGTCTATGCATCTAACACACATTTCGGATTTAATGCGTTCAAACTTCCACTTTCCGTTCAGCTCTAAGAAACGGGCTTGCGAGTGGTATACAGGTTTTAGTTCATCGCTGGAAGATGTGTCCAAAAAAAGTGGCGAATATGGGAAGGAATTGCTTTATCTAGGCAAACACCTGCTTAATTTTGTGGTTGTAATGTCCTGGTCATGTTTACTAGTGTTCATGGTCTATGGCTTATTGGAATTTAACGTCCCAAAGCGACTCAGGCTTTGTGGGACGCCGTAGTGAAGGACTCAGGAAATTTCGACCACCTGAGGTTCTTTACGAGCACTGTCTTCGCACAGTACACAGGCCTTTAGAATTTCGCCTCCTGCGAAATTCGGCCGCCGCTGCTGGGATCGGAGCCGCGTCTTTCGGGACAGCAGCCGAGCGCCATAACCACTGCGCCACCCAGGCGGCTCTACTAGTGTTTAATACAATAAACAGGAGGCATTACTGCCGGAATGACCCTCGTATATGGCTCTGGGTCGCATGCATTGAGAGTGTTATACAAGACTTCGGTATTTCTTGCAGTCAAAAATTGCACCTGAATACACTACCCAGTAACGATAGGAAATTATTTTCCCGCGTCAAATTTACATTTTGCTATTCGATGATTTAATATGCCCTTTATTTGCTTAGTTGTTGTACAGACGGAAACAAGCTTGAACAGAATGCTTGAGTAGCATACTTCTAAAAATAAAGTGAACTCTTTGAGCACCTTCTCTGCACTTGGTGCTGGTGCATTCGTTACATGTAAGTCTACGTGGCTGCGATCAAGCGCAAGCTTTGTCTATAAAACCCAGTACCTGGTTTGAAGGTATCATTTTCTTGCTTTGCTCAGCACCTCTCTAAGGCTCTTCACAAAAACAGCTCACATCCAAAAGTGAACGATAAACGACTTTGTCTCTGCGTTTTTCGCTTGCGTTTACACAACAGAATGAAAACTCCGTATTGCGCCCGATACAAATGCGCCTCTCTCCCAAACCATTGGCAGTTGCAATGCAAAAAGCGACGTTTTGGATAGACCTACTTCAGATCGTAAGATATTCTCAGGCTCCAGAAATGTATTCCGAGTTTTCGCGCCCACTTAAAAACTCCTACGTGAAATTGCTCATTTGGTGTGATATAAACTCCTATACCTGTCGCCTTGCCAGGAGATGAAAAGTGAAAGCACCATATGTAACACGACGCCCTTTAACATGATGTCGCGTAGGCTGAGTAGTCATTGCATTCGCTTGCTGAGCGGTAGCGACAGGTAGCGGGTTTGAATGCCGGCTGGGCTGCGGAGACTAAACGCAAAAAAACATTGCGCTCTGCGATATTAGGACGTGTTAAAGAGCTCCCTGTGGTTTTAATTAACCCGAAGCCATCCACTGCGGAGCCTCTCATGGCTCAAGCGCAGAGTTGAGGCGTTATAGTCCACGTTACACATACTGCCACCCCCCCGCTCTCCTTGAGAGCACCCATTGTGACCTCAAAGTTCTGTTGCGGCTTTTCATTGCGACTATCTAGTACGCAGAGCTCTTTGATCACGGAAGTTTCTACGCCGCGCTTCGAAACCAAGATAATCGCTTTGGCTACTTCGCGGAGTTTACCGAACGAGGACGACGCTTACTGTTGACGAGACAGCTATCGGTGGTTCCCTGGGAAATTTATTTCTCTGCTATGTTTTCCTTCTGAGCAGCCCACAACTGTTCGTCTTAATGCCGTAGTTGGCGTGAAAGTCTGATAACCTTAAGCATTTTGGTTCAATCAGAGCTCCAGATTTGAATCCATGGGCGCTGTGTGCAGTTTCCCCACTGCTATTGAAAAGATTATGACGACAGCGATGCCAATGACCCAGTAGGAATTGATATGTAGAGCAATGTCTGAAAAATTATAACTAAGGAACACATACACAAATGCAGTGAAGTCAAGCACGACAACTCCCGGCTCACAATACCGTACACGGAAGTCCCATTTGGTGGTCAGTAGATCCCCTTGGTATCGCAGTTTACGCTAGTGGTTTGCCAGCATGTGATAATATGCGGTCTTGGCCCGGTTTCAGTAAAGCCTGAAAATAAAGTAAACTATTTTGTGCCACTGTACATGCAACTCTAGGCTGAAGGCTGCCCGCTGTATAGGCTAAAGGCACCGACTGGTCCACAACGCTGCGGGAACTTAGATGACCTGAACGGAAGGCAGCTGGCACCACTTCCTTGCGGTCCTAATGCGTGGTGATACTGGTGATGACAGCTTTGCGCTCGACACAGATGCGACAATTAGTGCGATATCCGCATATCTTCAGGCACTTTCACCTGCACCTAAAAGATGACCCGGTCATTGGCCGCACGGCACCGCTGAATTACCAACAGCTTCCCAAGCAAATGACTCAAGGGTTGAAAAAAAAATTCGGTAGTCGTTGCAGCCTTTTGAAAGCGTTAAAACTGACGCACTTTAATCACACCCGCAAAAGTGGTGTGCTAGTACACAATTATTAACTACAAGACCACTGATTGACTGCATCTAAACGAATGAGACTAGGGTAGGGAAGGAAATGACCGATAAAATTATGGCATTCTACATGTTTTATTGATGTTCTTGGTACACAAGCTTAAGCGCGAAGAAATCTGCGTTAAATATTTAACCTTTTTTTGTTTCCACCATACTGGACTGAAACGGAAGAAATCCACCCTAATTCCTTTCGAGCCTAAGAAGGTGGCCTCTGACTTTAGGCTACGTATAAAAAGGTCCGAAAACTCAGATGCACAAAAAAAACAATCAACAGAATGCCACCGGGAGACTGTTGCTGAAGGTAATCTTATTAGCCATTTGTTGCGAGGCTACTCGTTATCCTCATTCAATAAAATTACGTCTAGTTAAGAGGTTCGGACTTCTCTTTTGCGGCCAGCTTTTTTTCATACGAAGAAGAACGAAGTGGTGTGAACGTTTTGCTGGTTAACTGAGCTTCTTAACAAAATCTTCAATAAATGGCATCGTTTTCAACTACGCCTTTTGCTGACCTCACTCTTCTGAATGCTTTCATTTTCTGCGAGATTATTCGTCTGTTGTACCTTTCAGCGGAACAGCATTTAGAAACATCGAAGAGACCTTTTCTTGCCTCTAGTGTAGAACGTTCATGTTTTAGCACAGGCGTTGATGTATGTCTTTCAAAAAAGACTGTTTTTGAGTGTTTTCAAAGACAGAAAGCTTTATGTAATAATTTTTTTGTTGAGATTATAACAAAAGATTTCATTACTTGATAACTGAAGTGTACTAATAATTTGCTCATGGTGGGCGTCTGAAGGACAACAAAAGGTTACATTTTAAAGCGTTTTCTATGATGTCAATATTCCGAACGCCGATTCAGAAACACTGGACATATATATTTTTCTCGCTAATCTGCTGAATATTACTTTTTCTGCTTTTAAGAAAAACTGAAGGGAATGAAAACGTCCTTATATTAAATCAGTCCTTTTTGTTCGCAGTAGTGTGGGCGATGTGGTTTACATCAATGAGAGCAGCTGCGTAAACTGGCCGAGCATCTTTGAAGCCAGATTCGTTTAGCGCGTTAGTTTCTTAATATTCAGTAATCTCAGTAACTTTTTCGTACCCGGAAATAATATAATCATCACTTTTATGACTACTATTTCGTTAGTTTTTGATAACTAAGCTCTTGTAATTGTCCCTGTTGTAGAAAATAAAATTTTCTTCTTTACTGCAACAGAATTGCAGGGGAACAGATTGCGAGGGAAACCAGCGAGGCACTCCCACGCATTCTCGGAAAACATAGAATCCACGCGGCTCACAGACCTGTTTCGACAATTAGCCGCTTCTTAACGAAAGACCGCATCCCCAGAGAAAAACAAGCGGGTGTCGTCAACAAAATCCCATGCTCAGAGTTGCCCGGCTTCATACACGGTGAAACAAAAAACGTCCACCAAAGAATAAGGCAACACAAAAATGACATCCAGCTAATGAATTCTAAATCCAACCACCACACCGAACACTGCGAGTGCGCCGACCACCGGACAACCTTCGAGGAAGTGAGCGTCTTGGCCGTGGAGCCAAACCTGCTCAAGAGGTGATATGTGGAATCGTGGCACATCCGGCTCACAAAGGAGGCGATGAATAGGACTCCAGGAACGCTCCCGTCCACGTATGTTAGTGGAATGCGCCACGTGCTAACAAAGGGAGAGCGAAGGCAGCAACCCGCTGCTGCTGCTGTTGCTGCTGGCAGACTGAAGAAGGGACCGAGTTGGTCCCGAAACGCTGGGTAAAGTTAAGAATATTGGTTGGCGTGAGTTTTCTCTAGACTATCTCAAGAACCCAACCATGCGGATTTCTGTCCAAGATGTTTTCGTTCAGAAGATGAGCTAATACAATCCTCCTTTCGTACTGATTCTGCACATAGCGTTGAATTCAAGCAAATCGTGCTGTCTCATTTTTGATATTGGTTCGAAACTTTATCTAGCACTCTTAGAAACTTTATCTAGCACTCTTTCGAGAACAAAACTTTCTCGAGGTGCACTAGTAAATAGTGTAAATGAGTCCTGTTTACAGCCTGAAGAGGCTCTGAAGAGGTGTTTGTTTTTTTTGCCTTGCATAAGTTTAAGGGCCGCGCAACCTGACAGCTTAAAATGAGTAAAAAACCAAAACTTTAGAAGGCTAAGTTTCCAGGTTCAGAATTCCTTTATTTCAAAGTAAGCGCTTATAACAAACCTAACCGGCGGTTTTTGCTGGTAGTATTTGCTTGCTGGACGCACTAAATACCCTTGGTGAACAAATTCACTTAATGGTCAACCGACTAATTAACTTATCGATTCACTTAGAACAAACAGGAAGGTTTGCTCACATAGCCGGTCGTTCTATGAATTAGGCAAATGAAAATCTGTTGGCAGTTAAGTGCAGAAAACTAGTAGGAGGAGGGGCAAGTAGAACGGCTGAACAGCACATATAAAGGCCCAAGGAGAAATAAGCAATACGAAGCTATATTTGACAACGCCTTCAACAATCTCGACACTGGCTCTGTTAAACTGATAAAATACATTACTTCTTGCCACGATCCACCGAGGAACACTTGTTTGGAGTTATACTATGGTGAACAAAACAAAAACAAAACAAAATACTGGCAGGTGGCGAGCGTCGATTCTTCTAGAAATTTCTGGCCACGTTTTATCATAGCTCTGCGGGCAGAGTAGCAACTTGAGAGTGGCAATTAGGCCACTGGATCAAAACATCGCCTTTTCGCGTGCGGGAGACGCGGTACATGATTTTTCGAGTCGCAAGCCACCGAGGCGAGTATTACTCCTCGTGTGCAGGGGGACATGAAGACAGATCACTTTCAGCCCACTGCTGTCAGGTCAGGGATTAGAGAAACTCTGTGTACAACCACAATGCGATAGTCCAGCTGCTTCCCGGAGATACAGAGCCTGGTGAGCTACAGAACATCGCTCGCGATGAGCCAATGGTCGGTGGCTACGTCTAAATTCATTTACGAGCTGGTCTCAAAGATGGTTTCTAGTCGTCTCCCATTGACCTGGCTCGCAGATAATGAATGTTCCTAAGTGTGCAGTCTTAATCTTGCACGAATTAAGCGCAACTTCATTGACAACCGGCGCGATTTCTTCAAGCTACGTAGCTATAGTCGGGGAGGACTTGTCGCTACACTACAATATCAGCAATGATGATGACCCGTAATCAGCCGCACCTATGCATTGCCCTTTCAGTGCAGTTGTGCAGTCTTTGAAGAGCCCAGGGAGACGATGCGTTGCTCGATTGTGTTAGGGCGTTAAGATCACGGCAGCTATTTTCGCGTAAGCATTATCGCGCATTGCAAAAGGTGTCTTAGTTATCGCAAAGCTGCTTCCCGAGTGTGTAGAGCAACTTTTCGAAGGAACCTTAGAATTTATTTCTCTGAAAGCCAGCTCCGACCTAAGAAATTTACCGAAGAGCAATGTAGAGTACCAGCATAGCAGAAGGCTTTACACGCCGAATTCATACGCTGATCACGCTCAGAGCAGTGCTCAAACTTTAAGCCTATAAATTTTGCCATCCACATAAAAGTGAGCTGTCATTTTCATATGAAGCTCTCTAACCGAAAAAAAGAATGAAGCGCGAGTAAGGAAGAGAACACATGTATGAAGTGGGCAGACAGATGCCCGTTCGAGGCACGTGCAACCTAGAAGCTGCAAAATATGTTACAAGCATCTTCAGGTGGCACCCCCGTGCCTTGCGGTACACTTTTTAACTTAGAGGAAGAATCTGTTATTTTTGTTCCGAAAAGTTTGTTTCTAGGAACGCATATTCCACTCCTCAATAAAACAGCACTATCAGGCTTCAGTGTAATGCGTTTTGTCTGGCGTACGTGCGTTGGTTTTTGATGCAGGCACTAGCAAGCGCGTAGAATATTACGTTCTTCACCGCGACAAGCAAATATATAGAACATACGATCATTCATCTTTTCGGCCGTGTCCTGTGGTCTTACGTTTCTCAAAAAATATATTTGAATTTCAAAAAGAGACGCTAATCTTTAATTAAATATGGTTTCAGCATCATTTAGCAAACTTGTAATAATCCTGCAGATGAAACACATGTCTTAAATTCCGCGCTATTGAATTCTTTTTGTTACTTGAAATTCACTAGACGGGACTAGCAGGTTGCTGAAGAGCGTTTTTATACGGTATGTAGAGCAGAATATTTGAAATGCCATCTGCACAATAGCTTCCCAGGTGCAGGTCGCTACTTCGGTAAAGGCAAGCCTTCTTCCAGAGTTTTCGTCCTGGCTCATATCAAGTGCATGCAATCCTCCCAAAACATGTTACGCACTGTGTGCTCCGCATGACTGCTTACAGCACGATTTCGTTGTTATTCCAGACAGAGAGCACATATTCGCTCTCAGATATAAAAGCTTTCTCCAAGGCTGCTGTGCACGAGGAGGATTCGTCTCTATGCACATGCAACTCGACAAGGGCGGCCTCACGGCACAGAACCAATAATAAAAAAAAGACGCATGATTTTGCTGCCGAAGTTGCTGCCTGTTCTCTCTTCTTACAAAGTAATTCCACAGATGGTTTCAGAAATTCCGAAAATGCTGTTACAAGATTTCGGTTACAACTGTAGAGCAAAAAACAGGGGCCAACGAATTTAATATTCCGGTTTCGAAAGTCCAAAGGAGAATATCTGGTGAACGGCGTCGTTTGTTTTAGAGCCGGAGAAAGGTCAACATGAAAGAGAGGTTGTTTTGAGTCCTACTAAGAAGTATTGTTATGCAAGAAATCGAAATCGCGTGCTCATAGTTTTTACGCTACTCAACAAAGATTGCTGAACATGACGACATCACTGTTTTTCCAGCGCGTGGGAGCCCGTGCAGCACAGTGAAGCGCAGGAGCTTGCAGCACTTGAGTTTTTTTCCTTACAGTTCGGGCAAGAAGTCATGCGCAGAGCCTCCCTCCAACTTGACTCACTGCCAAAGCTCTTCGGTCAAATCTATATGCAGTCTCAGAAAACGGGTGAATAATTGCTATTTCCGCTTCAGTAAACATCGAGTTAAGCACCCGCGCAATTTCTTATATGTGCGTCGCCTAGTGCGTACCTGACTAAACATATGTTGAAACTGCTGAGTTTGGCAAATACCTCTGTACTTCGGTAATCGAATTTCGCAAGGAGCTTTTAGTTAAGAGATGAAAACTTGAATGGCATTGCCAGTCTAGTGATCATACTGTTGTTGGGACAGCTCGGCAGCTGTCGGGGTTCCGAAAATGAAGACAGCCCTCATTCATGTCGGCAACTCTCTCAGAAGCATTTGTTAATCCTGATTGCTTTCAAAAAAAAGCATGCTCATTTTTTCTCATTTCAATTTCCTGGTCAGTCTGGACCAAAAAATTGTCATGCGCATCCCAATCCTCAAAGCCTTTCTGTAGAATCGTATTTGTGCACACATAAACGTACTTAACATTTTTTTTTTGCTGGAGATGTGTCGGATGTGGCGTCTTGTGGTGACTAGTTTTGAAATCCACATACGAACTAGGTTTTCTTATTTTAAATTTCGCGCGATCTCCTGCTGTGTGTACTGCGCAGAGATGTGAGGCCATCGTGATAGAACCATTTGCGTTTTAGATTGTCCAAGGCTTAGGAAGTATAGAAAATCGAAGCCGCAGTGCATCCTACAGGGAGATTTGAAAAAGGGAAGAGGGCAACGACCTTCCTCTCTAAATGAGAATTTGTCTGTTAAATAACCATACGGCTCTAAAAAGTTCGAGAAATTAATTATGTGTAAAAAAATGTCTGACTATACCTCCCCGAACCGCCATTTTTAAGTACGCTTCTGATATTTCACCCCTCTGCATTGCAGCCCTTTTTTTATGCACTCGCGAAAGCTTCTGTCTTCATTTCCACACTTTCCTATTGAATGTTGAGGTGT